>CM042547.1:4373767-4516267 GCA_023630585.1 Cranoglanis bouderius
CAGCAGCTTCCAAACATTTATTGAATGTAACAGTCCTTGAGTCCTTTATACCACAGTGCTTTTGAATCCTTGATTCTGATTGGTCAGAAGGTGTTGATTAATTTTCTGAAATAAAACAGAATGGTTTGGAGTATACCTTTTCAACAGAACACAGTTTGTCACTTTAAGAGAACATATTATCCACTGCCTGTGTCAGTCAAATTGGAGGTGTGCCCCAAGGCTCAGTTCTCAGTCCCCATCTTTCTTATCATATACTGTATATCATGCAGGGGACACAGTGGCTTAGTGGTTAGCATGTTTGCCATGCACCTCCCAATTCCCACCTCCAGCCTGTGTGCATGGAGTTTCCTCTGGGTACTCTGGTTTCCTCCCCCAGTCCAGAGACATGCGTTGTAGGCTGAGTGACATCTCTAAATTGTCCGTAGTGTTTGAATGGGGGTGGAAGTGTGTGTGTGCACTTGTGCCCTGCATTGGGTTGGCACCCTGTCCAGGATGTCCCCCGCCTTGAGCCTCGAGTCCCCTGGGTTAGGCTCCAGGCTCCCCCATGACCCTGCGTAGGATAAGAGGTATGGAAAATGGATGGATGGATCGATGTATCTTATGCCTTGCTGTTTACTATCTGCTCCCATGTTTGATGGACAGCTAAGATCCTCCTACAGTTCTGAAAGACTAAGGAAAACTCAGGGCTATCCGAAGTTTGTATTGGTTCACTCTCAGAAGTAGTTCTGATGATGTAAAACAAAGCCCTTAACATTACCAAGTGCTACTGATCATGTCTTCCCCCTAAATTAGTATTTAGGTGAATACATACAGTATACATTTAGGATATTTTCTATTTGAAAAAAATTATGTATGTTGGTCCATTCATAGACACTCACATTTACACATTCAGACTTCCTCAGATTTTTCATCATCTACATAGTTTGCCACGGTCTACCTCTTCCTTTTGGTCTGAGCTCAGCAGTAGTGTCAGTTTCAGATAAACTGAGTCTCAGCATGCCTATCTGATGCCCTGATGCCATTAACACAACAGCTATATTGTCACACTGCCACCCAAAACATCAAGGCCTGATCTTGTCTTGGATAGTTTTGCAATAATGGAAGCCCTGTGTGATACAGTCGATTCAGTATCTTTTTATAACTGTTGGAGCTGATAAGAGGGGGAAAAAAACACAACCTTCTCACCCTAACATGAGTGCACTAACAGATGTTGGTAGATTTGCAGTATTAAAACTGTCCAAATGTGTACAAACTGTGCCTGAGTATACCATTGACTCTATAGTGTTGTTTGTGCTGAAAATGTTGCTGTTCCTCTGTCCTTCAAACAGGCAGTTCTGTTTCAGCTGAGAGGTTTTTTATGGACAACAAACAGTACAGACCCTCCCAAAACCCCATAAACTTGTACAACAAAAGCCACTCTGTGTGTGTATGTGTGTGTGCATGTGTGAGTGAGAGAGAGAGAGAGAGAGAGAGAGAGAGAGAGAGAGAGATAGAGAGAGAGAGAGAGAGAGAGAGAGGCTTTGGTGGGGACTAATGAGAACTGGGTAATGAGAGAGCCAGACCGTCTGTTAGACCTGATTCTAACAAAGTGGACGTTAATGGCTGTGGCTGCAGTGGTCTCAGTGGACAGGGTAATGGAGGCTTAGAGCCACATGAGGACCAGTAAAATGGGCAACATTTAAGGGCCTAAAAAGGCTCATGCCAGCTGGGATCTGTGTATGTGCCAGCATATACAAAGTAAAGTAAGATCCTTCTCCCTCAGCCAGCCAAGCTCCTATATAATTGAACTATATATAACTTAGCTAAACTTTGTAATTTTAAGCAAGGCTGTTTGGTTTTGTTAATTTTCAGAAATTAATAGAGCTCAGTGCTGCTGAAGTGTGAAAACACGTTCAAATACTGTGACTCGTTATAGATCATTTTCAGTCATTTAACCAGTTTGGTAGCAAAAAAAATCACCACAATATCTAGGCACATTATTTGCAAAGCAGTAGAGCCAATATATTTAAAAATATAGAATAATACTTTAGGATTAAATTCAAATTCAAAGTGTTTGAGAAGGGATAGTGGGACAAATTAAGTAATGATACAATTCATAAAACAAAAAAACCCTCTAAAAGTGTAATGTAGAGAATTTTAATTGCAATATCAACATAATATTATCTACCCTATAATCAGTCAGACTGGTGCACCTGATCCAAAATCCCATTGATAAGACACTACTGATCTTATCCCACCTTTAGCATTCGCATGGGTTAACAATCAACAAAACAGTTTCGCCTCTTCTTTGATCTTATAATAGCAGTAGCTCTCACTAATCCATTGTCAGTAAGCGATTTATCCCGGTCAGGATTGTGGTGGATCCAGAGCCTATCCCAGGCAGGAGTGCTTCCTGGATGGTATGCCAACCCATCACAGGGTGCCACACACTGATTCACAACTAGGTGCAAATTAAAGTAGCAACTCCACCTCCTGGAATGTTTTTGGGAGGTGTAAAGAAAACAGTAGAATCTAGCAGAAACTTGTGTGGACTGGGAGAATATGCACAATTTGCCACAGCAATAGATTTCACCTTTACAAATTTAGGTCAGCAGCACATAAATCTTGAATGCAATAATTTCTATATAGAAAGAAACCCAGCCATTGTTTTATTCTAGTAACACTTTTGTGAGTAGCATCATCACTCAATTCCCAGCTTGATTTATATGGTACAGATGAGTGTGTAATAACTGGTAATAATCCCAGCTATGGGTGAGACCAAAACAGTAACAGAGAAGAAGGAAGTACATAGCAATGTCCATATATTTTCTGAAAAACCTGATAGAGATTTTACACCAAAAAAAGTTATTTCTTGTTATGTTGAAGAGTTCTGATACATTGCTGTGTTTATAATATTTACGACTGGAGTCGTTATTTTTGGAAGACTGAAAAATTTCTTGACCACCTTTTTCCATTGCTCCATGGTCCATTTCTGATGTTCACATGCCCATTGTAGGTGCTTTCGTGGTGGACAGGGCACTCTGACCGGTCTGTGGATATGCAGCCCCATACGCAGCAAGCTGTGATGCATTGTGTGTTCTGACACCTTTCTATCATAGCCAGCATTAACTTTCTCAGCAATTTGTGCTACAGTAGCTGTTTTGTGGAATTGGACCAGACGGGCTAGGCTTCGCTCCCCACCCTCATCAGTGAGCCTTGGGCTCCCATGACCCGGTTCACAGGTTGTCCTTCCTTGGACCACTTTTGGTAGGTACTAACCACTGCATACTGGGAACAGCCCAAGACCTGCAGTTTTGGAGATGCTCTGACCCATCTGACCCAATCGTCTAGCCAACACAATTTGGCCCTTGTCAAAGTCACTCAGATCCTTACGCTTGCCCATTTTTCCTGTTTCCAAAACACCAGCTTCGAGTATTGACTGTTCACTTGCTGGCTAATATATCCCACCCCTTGACAGGGCCATTGTAACAAGATAATCAATGTTATTCAGGTTACTTGTCAGTGATATATATATATATATATATATATATATATATATATATATATATATATATATATATATATATATATATATATATATATATATACAGTATCTCACATACAATGTACAATGTAAAGTAGTGAGTGTACAGCTTGTATTACAGTGTAAATTTGCTGTCCCCTCAAAAAAACTCAACACACAGCCGTTAATGTCTAAACCGCTGGCAACAAAAGTGAGTACACCCCTAAGTGAAAATGTACAAACTGGGCCCAATTAGCCATTTTCCCTCCCTGGTGTCATGTGACTTGTTAGTGTTACAAGGTCTCAGGTATGAATGGGGAGCAGGTGTGTTAAGTTTGGTGTTATCACTCTCACACTCTCTCATACTGGTCACTGGAAGTTCAACATGGCACCTCATGGCAAAGAACTCTCTGAGGATCTGAAAAAAAGAATTGCTCTACATAAAGATGGCCTAGGCTATAAGAAGATTGCCAACACCCTGAAACTGAGCTGCAGCACGGTGGCCAAGACCATACAGCGGTTTAACAGGACAGGTTCCACTCAGAACAGGCCTTGCCATGGTCGACCAAAGAAGTTGAGTGCACGTGCTCAGCATCATATCCAGAGGTTGGCTTTGCAGAATAGACGTATGAGTGCTGCCAGCATTCCTGCAGAGGTTGAAGGGGTGGGGGGTCAGCCTGTCAGTGCTCAGACCATACGCCTCACACTGCATCAAATTGGTCTGCATGGTTGTCGTCCCAGAAGGAAGCCTCTTATAAAGATGATGCACAAGAAAGCCCGCAAACAGTTTGCTGAAGACAAGCAGACATGGATTACTGGAACCATGTCCTGTGGTCTGATGAGACCAAGATAAACTTATTTGGTTCAGATGGTGTCAGGCGTGTGTGGCGGCAACCAGGTGAGGAGTACAAAGACAAGTGTGTCTTGCCTACAGTCAAGCATGGTGGTGAGAGTGTCATGGTCTGGGGCTGCATGAGTGCTGCCGGCACTGGGGAGCTACAGTTCATTGAGGGAATCATGAATGCCAACATGTACTGTGACTTACTGAAGCAGTTCCCTTTGGAAACTGGGCCGCAGGGCAGTATTCCAACACGATAACGATCCCAAACACACCTCCAAGACGACCACTGCCTTGCTAAAGAAGCTGAGGGTAAAGTTGATGGACTGGCCAAGCATGTCTCCAGACCTAAACCCTATTGAGCATCTGTGGGGCATCCTCAAACGGAAGGTGGAGGAGCGCAAGGTCTCTAACATCCACCAGCTCTATGATGTCGTCATGGAGGAGAGGAAGAGGACTCAAGTGGCAACCTGTGAAGCTCTGGTGAACTCCTTGCCCAACAGGGGCAACAGGCAGTGCTAGAAAATAATGGTGGCCACACAAAATAGTGACACTTTGGGCCCAATTTGGACATTTTCACTTAGGGGTGTATTCACTTTTGTTGCCAGTGGTTTAGACATTAATGGCTGTGTGTTGAGTTATTTTGAGGGGACAGCAAATTTACACTGTTATACAAGCTGTACACTCACTACTTTACATTGTAGCAAAGTGTCATTTCTTCAGTGTTGTCCCATGAAAAGATATAATAAAATATTTACAAAAATGTGAGGGGTGTATTCACTTTTGTGAGATACTGCATATATATATATATATATATATATATATATATATATATATATATATATATATACAATATCCTAATAAAAATATATCCTAATATCAATAAGAATGTTAGCACAATACCTGTGTCTACCTTTGACTCCTGGCTGGCTTCACTCTATTTATTGCAGTAGTGGTCAATGGTTCAAGTCTCTGGGTTATTGATTGGAAAGTTGTGGGTTCAAGTCCCAGTACCTCCAAGTTGCCACTGCTGGGTCCATGAACAAGGCCCTTAACCCTATCTGCTCTAGGGGTGCTGTATCATGGCTGACCCTGTGCTCTGACTCCAGCTACATAACAAGCTGAGATATGTGAAGAACAAATTTAAGTGTACTGTAATGTGTTTGTGACAAAAAGGCTTCTTCTACATTATTGAGCTAAGCTAATATATTAGGCTAGGTTGATAGAGTGTGTGTGTGTCTTCTGGGAGTGGGCTGTTGGAGAACACTTTGGAAACACCTTGCAAAACATTTTGAAAACTGGTGTCATCACTCAAGTTTGCAATCAACAAATATCTTTTTGTGTGTATTTGTACGAGTGGTTATGTGTGTGCATGGACAAGGATGTTAAATGGTCACACTTTTTATTAAGTCGTTGATTTTTTTTGGCATTCTACTAGCTCCTACAAATGTGAAGTATCTCTGTCTTTTTGTCTTTGTCTTCGTGTGTGCAACATCTGTGTGTGAGCAACATCTGTTTCACATTGAAGAGCCTCCACCCTTTTGGCCTCGCTTAGGGGTTCACAGCTCTGATATCGATTTAAAATATGTAGATAATATATGTGTGTGTGTGTGTGTGTGTGTGTGTGTGTGTGTGTGTGTGTGTGTGTGTGTGTGTGTGTGTGTGTGTGTGTGTGTGTGTGTGTGTGTGCAAATTTTTTTTATACTCTGTTTTCTTCTCTTTTGATTTTATTAACAAAGTGGCATGCATGGCCTTTCCATGATTGAGCGAGGTTGTATGGGCATAACCTCTGCCTCTTCATGCTTCTTGAAGCCCAAGTTCTCTGGATCATTTCTGTCCAGATCAAACATTGAATCAGAATGCAGCACAGCACAGACGTGGATGAAGTTGCTGCCCACAACTAAAGTTGACATTTGGTGCCAATTGTCCTCCATGTATTCTCTCATGGTTGGATGTCAAACCATCATGAAGGCATCTGTCATTCTTCACCCTTCACGTGTGTGTGGACTTACATACGTATATGTACAAACCCACCTGACCTCTTGTTTTTGACTCAAGGTCTGCTTGGCTGTTTTGGGTAGGGAGGTGAAGGTAGTTTTCTGATACTGAATTGATCTTATTTCATATTTTAGCTCCAGTGTTAAAACACAATAAAATCATTTCTCGCAAATGGTTCAGACTGTTGAGGTGAAAGTCAACAAGGTGGTTTTCTCTCATAAACCTTCTCGCGTTTGTGCTTTAAACACTCATACATTATTACATGTATTCATACTGCTTGAATACAAATACCATGATACCAATGGTACACAATCACACACACACACACTCACACACACACACACACTCACACATACACACAAAAGAACATTGTGTTAAAATGTCAGGTTTTTGTGAAGTAAAACAAGCCACTAAGATAAATCATGTCAGATCATTTTCCACCTTTAATTTGCAAAGTATACAAATAAAGTGAAAAACAATCAGAAACGTTTTAGGGGGAAAAAAGAAAGAAAGAACTTGCAATAATCTAGTTGCATATGTGTGCACAACCCTAAACTAATACTTTGTTGAAGCACCTTTTTTTTTCACCTTTTGATTTTTATTACACCACTCAGCCTTTTTGGGAAAGAGTCAGTCAGAGTGGCAATATTTTCCCACTCTTTCTTGCAAAAACATTCTAGATCCATCGAATTGTAAGGGCATCTCCTGTGCACAGATTTTTAGTTGGATTCAGAGCAGGAGCCTTCACTGATTTTTTGGTTAATAGGCAGTCCTTGCCCTAAAGAAGGCAAAATCTCCAATGTTGTGGCCCAATGATTGGAAATCTCTCGTTTAAAATATGTAACTATATACCGCAAATTCAAAACTACAGCCATTACAGTCTAACAACAAGAATGAGACAGACATGAAAGCATTTCTTACCAAAGGTGTATTAATATAGTTTTACACTACAATTTGCAATAACAGCATGTAATAACAGCAAATGTTATCATTTCACAAAGCAAGTTCATAAGTTATTGTTGGAAAATTGCTGTGGTATAACAGGAATAGAACACTTCAGGATGTGCCGGGGTGGTAACAGTATCTCTACTTCCTGTCGGGTCACATCACACCACCCCGTCTTTGGTTATTTTCCTATAACAGCATCATGCTTTATCTCTTACTTATCAATCATTCAAACACTGAAGCAGTAGAGTAAAAAGTGTTCATTTTTCCTGAAAGCTTTTTGGTATTCATGAGTGATCAGGTCAAAATCTGGGCACTTTAGTGTTTACTTTAAGGTACTTTCAGCAAATATTTTGGTAAGGCATTGCCAAATATTCCTCACAGTTTTATCTCTGAAAGGAGAATTTATAGAAATTATTTTTTAAAGCTGCAGTACTGAACTTCTGCCTCTCTATCGCCATCTCTGTTTGAAACATAAAATTGTAAGCTAATTGCAGAGTTGTTTGGTTTTTTTTGTTTTGTTTTTACGTGGGTGTGCTTTGGTTCTGCTCCTCTGCACAGATGAATCTGATGGTTTGAGGTATTTGTATGGGTTGTATATTAGCTTCAATACGTGACAAAGGAGGTGGCGGCGAATACAATTTTCTTGGAGTTGAGGTGAATTGCGTCTCTCTCATAGCTACCAGAAAATAAGTGCAATTTACCACACTGAAAATAGCAAAACAAAAACAAAAAAAACACAACATAGGAAACGTGATACCTAGCTGAATCAAGCGAACAAGTGCGCTAATGTTAGCTAGCTACCTATTGAGCCACTGAAATGTCTTACCTGTTCAGCAGAAAAAAAGCCATCTCTGCATCAGTCTTCAGTTCCTTCAGATCTCGGAGTTGTCGCCACCTCTCAAAACCCATTGCCAGTATTTATTCTCATTTTAGCATGGGATCTATCGCTTTCCCTTTTTTGACTGCAGGCTCTCCCCAGTTCAAAGTTTCTTGGTTTTGACAACAGCTGATTCCCCAGATGTCAACAATGACTGCCATTTAGAACTATCCAGATTAAAAGCAGCCATCTAGATGACAAGATTAAATTCTAAGCAACTTTTATAATAACAAGTGACAAACACTACACCATCCTCAGCCCCCACACGTGCAATACAGTAGCCAGCTCTTCTTCTTTCTGTTTACGGATGTGATGTAATCACGCAAAGACGAATGACATCAAACTGACATTTCCCACGAAATCCGACCCGACAGCTCAGATTATAAATCATTATTATAAGCTTACTGTTGCGTATCGGGTTAAGGTAAAGAGACAGTTTTGAACACAGATTTTTTTATGTACTTGCTCAATAATTGATTTTTGTTCATTTTTTACCAAAATAAGTTCTGTACTGCAGTTATACAGTGGGTATAGAAAAGAACCACCCCCCTTTAAATAATCACATTTTGTTGATTTTCAGCCTAAAATGAAGATGGACACAGTTTTTGTTTTATCCAGCTGTATTTACTCAGTGCAACTTATAACATCCAAGTGAAAGATATAACACCAACATGTCAGAAAAAATAATAATAAAAAAATTTAAAAACAGAACCACTGAGTTGGAAAACCCCCTTGCTTTATTTTGCCTTAATTTTTTTTTAATTACAGCCTTTAGTCTGTTGGAATATGTCTGTACTAACTTTGCACATCCAGACTTTGCAATATTTGCCCACTCTTCTTTGCAGAACTGCTCAAGTTCAGTTAAATTTGATGGTGACCGTTTGTGGACTGCAGTCTTCAAGTCATTCCACAGATTTTCAATGGGGTTTAAGTCTGGGCTCTGACTAGGCCATGCAAGGACATTCACCTTTTTCTCCTTCAACCACTGTGTGGTCAGTTTTGCTGTGTGCTTTGGGTCATTGTCATGTTGGAAGGTAAATCTTCTTCCCATTGACAACTTTCTGGCAGAGGGCAGCAGATTTTCCTCAAAAATTTGACGCTATTTTGCCCCATCCATTTTCCTTCTATCCTGACAAGTGCTCCAGTCCCTGCTGCAGAGAAACACCCCCATAACAGGATATTACCACATCCATGCTTTACTGTAGGAATGGTGTTATTTGGATGGTGAGCTGTTTTGGATTTCCGCCAGAAATATCATTTGGTGTTGAGGCCAAATAATTCAATTTTAGTCTCATCTGACCATAACACCTTTTTCCATGTCGCCTCAGAATCTTCAAGATGCGTTTTGGCAAAGCTCAGTCGCGGGTGGCTTTTTTCTTGCAACCCTCCCATACAAGCCACATCTGTGGAGAATTTGTGATATTGTTGTCACATGCACACAATGACCACTTTTTGTCATAAATTCCTGCAACTGCTTCAGAGTTGCTGTAGGCCTCTTGGTAGCCTCTCTGACCAGTTTCCTCCTGGCTCTTTCATCCAGTTTGGAGCGAAGTCCTGATCCAGGGAGGGTCTGTGTTGTACCAAATACCTTCCACTTCTTAATAATAGACTTCACTGTGCTTCTAGGCATTGATAAAGCCTTTGAATTTTTTTTGTATCCATCTCCTGACTTGTGCCTGTCCACAACTTTATCCCGGAGATTTTTTGACAGTGCCTTGCCACCCATAGTTGATTGTTTGCTTCAGATGCATTACAAAATGCTCCAGGAAAGCTCTTTTCATGCTGAGCTAATCAAAATGACCACAGCTGATCACAATTGAAAGTCAAATGGCTTTGTGTGCCATTGAGAAGGTGATTAGCTACACCTGATTGAGTTTACAAGTCATTTTTCAGAGGTGGTGATCCTTTTTCCAACTCAGTGATTCTGTTTTTTTGTTTTTTTATTTTTTTCGGACATGTTGGTGTTATATCTTTCACTTGGATGTTATAAGTTGCACTAAGTAAATACAGCTGGATAAAACAAAAACTGTGTCCGTCTTCATTTCAGGCTGAAAAGCAACAAAATGTGATTATTTTAAAGGGGGTTAATTCTTTTCTATACCCATTGTAATTACTTAGACTTAGCACTTTATATACAAATACCCTTGAATAAAGAATGCATAAAAGTGTTCTACAGTCCCAACAACTGGCCTTAGACCTCCATTCTAAGTGATTTTGGAGTTTGTTCTTTCTTGTCAGAGTATATGGAAATGAGTAAAAAATCTCAAAGATTAGTAAATGTTGGAGTATTTTTCATCTGGATAGTCTATGGCTTAAATTCTTAGTTCTTAGTAGAAACTTTGTTCCACTCAGCTATATTTGTGTAACCTGCAGTGAGTCCAATGTGAGCTGACTAACCCATGAATTTGTCTTTATAGTGTTTCCCTTCTGATGGTAATAGTTAAGCCGCTTCAGTGATTTAACACAAAAAGTTTAGCTTGTTTTATCAGCAGTAGTGGAAGCAAAAGACCGAGACCTTGTTGAGTGCTACCCCATGGCCCTCAAATTAAATAAACAGTAGACTGGGGGCTTGACACAGCAGTGTCAAACAGCGGTAGCCCAGGGGAACTAATTAAGGTCAAGTACATGTTAGGTACAGATATGTGCACACGTGCACACACACACACACACACACACACACACACACACACACACACACAAACAGAAGTTGCTCTACTATAATTGGGACCAATAACTCAGAAGTCCAATAAAAATATACACGCAAAAAACATAAGGTTGGGCAGCAATTAAGGCCCATAACATTAACTCACACACACATATACACACACCACACACTTAGTGACCCCCTGTTGAGGCCTGCAAGCATGACTGGAGTTCCAGTGATGTGATGATTGGCCATATTCAGCCAGGGTCCATTAATGCAGTGGAGAAATTAGGCTACACATTTCCAAAAACTGTTATCCATTTTTGGGGCTGTGCATGTGTATTCCTGCTACGAAGAGGCTTTTTGTTGCATATTCATGTTCATAGATGTTCCTAAATGCTCTGACTATGTTCAGGCTTTTCCTCAATTATTCTTATTCTTCACTTGGTGCACCACATTTCTCTTCTCTCTTTCTTCATCCCTCTTTGTACTTTGTGAGTTCAGATTACAGGTGTTCATTTTATAATCTCTGTTTTAATGAATTGATCTCCGCATATAAATTCACTTATAATGTTACATAACCATAACTATTAAAAGAAAACATGTGCTCATCACAGCGCCTTCTTGTCTAGCACCAAAACAATGCTAGGTCACATGACCATGAGGATAGCAGATAGGGCAGAGGAACAACACACACATGCACACACACGTGTACTGAAAATAAAAGGGCAGTCACACACAAAGGCACAATTGAACTTTTTTTTCTCCCAGTCCCTCCCTTTCTCTTGAGTTTTCCTCTCCTTTACACACACACACACACACACACACACACACACACACACACACACGCACTGCCAGGAGAACCATGTTGTTTTCATTAGTACCCTCTGTGGTTTATGACCCAAATGGCTCTGCCGTAGTCAGGAATCTGATCCAAGCCCCAAACAGAAACCATAGCAACCATTTTTGTGAGAATTTTTTTCTTGCCCCTTGCCCTCATATACATACACATGGCCACATGTGTGTATCCACACACACACACACACACACACGCACACGCACACGCATACACACGCAGCTAATCACTTCTGTATGTGAATTCATATACTGTGGTTGATTTCAAAAAGCCAACCTTTGGGCCATATAAATGGTAAAACCCTCACACAACCACATGTACACACACAGCCATCTGTTTTCATACACAGACTCACACTGATTGAATAATAAGCCCATAATTATGGAAATAAATTGTGTAGCACAGCAGGTTTACCTGGAATCAAGCCTTCATGTCCAACAGCTATTCTTTCTTTCTGTAGGCAAAGGAAACTCACTGTAATTTATCCCTTCTGTTTTCCACCTTTAACTCATATTTCATTCCAGCGACACTAATATTAACATTAACATGTCTTAGTTAAACTTTGCTGTCACTCGGCTCATGGACCTGATCTAGACATCAATCAGTTCCTTATATCATTTCAGTTTCCTACTGTATACTTATTAATCCCTTTGTCATTAATGCAGCATGGCTGCTGGTCGCCCCATATACCCTGAGAAAGATTGCATTTTATATTCTTCCATGTTTCTGCAGCTGTTCAGCAATAAGTAATAAGGAGAACAATAAGGCCATGTGGGTTCTGAAAGCCTTTTGCTGGCTCTCAGCTCTCAGGCACTGGAGCAGGCTGCCTTATTGCTCTCTTGTTTGATGTTCTGTGTTTAATAGCCAAAACCTTTTTGTCATTATTATAGAGTGTGTGCCATTTGCATTGTGGGCTGAGTGGAGTGCTGGCAAGTAGAGTGGAGGAGTGTGTGTGTGTGTGTGTGTGTGTGTGTGTGTGTGTGTGTGTGTGTGTGTGTGTGTGTGTGTGCGTGCGTGCGTGTGTGTGTGTGTGTGTGAGATAGACTAAGTGAAAGAGAGCGAGAGATGGAGAGAGAGCGTTTTAATCTGTCATGCCTGTTTTCATTACTCATGTTAGATGCAACCAGCCGCTGATTTATATTGGCACAGTAATGCGCTCAAGACAGCAACGGCTGAACCGGTTGCCCCAGACTCTCTCTCTCTCCGTATGTGTGTGTGTGTGTGTGTGTGTGTGTGTGTGTGTGTGTGTGTGTGTGTGTGTGTGTGTGTGTGTGGATGGGTAGATGGGTGGATGTGTAGAGGTGAGTGCCTCAAGGAGGAACATTCAGTAACAGAGGGAGTGCACATACAGTGCCCTCCACTAATATTGGCACCCTTGGTAAATATGAGCAAAGAAGGCTGTGAAAAATTGTCTTTATTGTTTAACCTTTTGATCTTTTGTTGAAAAAAAATCACAAAAATACTCTGCTGTCATGGATATAATTGCAAACAAAACACAAGTTTATCCAAAAAAAATATATATTTGTTAAAAGTAGGTGTGCAACAATTATTGGCACCTTTTTAGTCAATACCTTCTTTTGCCAAGATAACAGCTCTGAGTCTTCTCCTATAATGCCTGATGAGGTTGGAGAATACATGGCAAGGGATCTGAGATCATTCCTCCATACAGAATCTCTCCAGATCCTTCAAATTTCAAGGTCCACGCTGGTGGTCTCTCCTCTTCAGCTCACCCCACAGGTTTTCTATGGGTTTCAAGTCAGGGGACTGGGATGGCCATGGCAGGACCTTGATTTTGTGGTCAGTAAACCATTTTTGTGTTGATTTTGATGTATGTTTTGGATCATTGTCCTGCTGGAAGATCCAACCATGGCCCATTTTAAGCTTTCTGGCAGAGGCAATCAAGTTTTCATTTAGTATCTGTTCATATTTGATAGAGTCCATGATGCCATGTATCCTAACAAAATGTCCAGGTCCTCTGGCAGAAAAACCGCTCCAAAACATTAAAGAGCCACCACCATATTTAACTGTGTTTTCCATATGGCTACCTCTCTATGTGCACCAAAACCACCTCTGGTGTTTATTGCCAAAAATCTCTATGTTGGTTTCATCTTACCATAGAACCTGATCCCATTTGAAGTTCTAGTACGATGAAAATAAGCAGAAATTTTTTGTTCAGCTTGGCCTACAAATTTTTTTTTTCAACTCTACTAGAAAATTGATAAATGAGGCCCATGGTTAGCAAACTTAAACACTGTGATACATCTCTAATATCATACAGTGTTTTCAAGTACCCTAATCTAAGTATTTTTGAAACACAAATGATAGCATTTACACCTAAAAAATTTATGCAAGCTGAGTTCAAATCCCAGAACTTTTGATCTAGATGCATGGACTATATGCTACCTCATTTGCTTAGGTGGTCAAAGTATCCTAAAAGTTCTATTACTCATTTAAATAGGCATGAACACTGGTAAAAGTTTGAATTCTTCACTCTAGTTAAAGTAGAAAAGTGTAAACTCTTAAATTTACTTAAAGTATGAACGTAAAGCCACAATACAGTTCACAATGGAAACTTTCACTCACTGAGTTTAATTACTGATGGTAAATTGGTGGCTCTTTCACCAAAGAACGTGAGGAAACATTAACTAAGTCTAACTAATAACAGCTTTTTCTTCATCTCTGAAAGGTTAGCTAGCATGATAATAAATCTGATGATACACAATTAGCTGAATGCTAATAGTTTTTACGTAGCAACAGTGTTTTTATGCATCAAATAAATGATTATAGAGAAATGTAGTGATCTAGTGTTTGAAAATGTAGTGAGTAAAAAGCAGAGGTTTATCTTTTTAAATGTAGTAAGTAAAAGTAAATGTATTAGGTGAAAGAAAAATTAAAGCACAGATATTTAAAAAGCAGACTTAAGTACAGTTAAAACGTAAATTTTCCACCTCTGCTCACTTGTATAAAAGCGCTGTTAGCTGCAGCTCTATGCCTCTAAAGCTTACTGTTATACCTGGACCAGTCAGTCGTCCCAGAGGAGTCTGAAGCATTACTCTCTGTGATCTATCTCTCTCTTAATGCAGATCCCTATAATAGTTCTGGCTGTGTTTATGAGCTTTGGGGTTGGGGATGTTGGGGATATATGTATGTGTGTGTGTGTGTGTGTGTGTGTGTGTGTGTGTGTGTGTGTGTGTGTGTGTGTGTGTGTGTGTGTGTGTGTGTGTGTGTGTGTGTGTGTGTGTGTGTGTGTGTGTGTGGCTGCAGTGCTGAAAGGTTGTGGAAGCTAATATATGAGAGTGGAGGAGGAGAGACTTGGGTACAGATCCCAATAGATCAGGCACATAGGTTCTGCTTTAAAGAGGCCCTTGTTCTGAAGGTCATGCTCTGTTGAGATAAACCTGAAAATACTGCAACAGAGCTAGACCACTTGTGCTGCTTTACCCTTTTATGTTCTCTCAGTGACAATGCTCTTGACTCATTCCAGACCCCTGGACAAGGAGGGAGTCCGTGCATGTTTTTCTGTACGAGGGTGTGAGAATGTGGGCTAGTGAGCATGTAGGAGGCAGATCAAGGGCAAGGGAAAGAAAAAAAAAAAAAGGCAAAAGGGAGAGGATTTGTGTGTGTCTGGTTAATATCATGTCTATAGAGGCTGCAGATTAGTTTTGATTGTTTCCATACCAAAAAACAGCATACTTCCAAATTGAAATGGTGTTAAGATGTGGTTTTAGAAAGGAGAGCAAACAGAATAATTACATCATTCAGCAAGTCTCATTTCTCCATTATGTATGTCAAACAAAATAATATCAATAATATTGGCCTTGTCTTGTTTATTGGACAGTTAATATTTCCAGTGACAAAACCTACTCTTGCTCTGTTACAATGGATATAAATAGTCTACATACCCCCTGTTAAAATTTCATCTTTGTGTGATGTAAAAAACAGTTAAACCAAGATACATCATGTCAGATCTTTTTCCTCCTTTAATGTGATGCAGCAACCAAATTCAGGTGAAAAACAAATAGAAGGAATTTGTTTTAGGAAAAAACATAAAAAAATAAATAAAATAATAATAATAATAATAATAATAATAATAATAATAATAATAATAATAATAATAATAATAATAAACTTACAATAAGATGGTGCACACCCTTATATATTGGGGCATGTGACATCACAAAAACCTGCAATTTCAACTGGGGTGTGTAGACTTTTTATATCCACTGTATATCCAATTAGACACAGAGGCACACAACCGTGTGCGCACACACACACACACACACACACACACACACACACACACACACACACACACACACACGCTGTATACAAACCCTGACTAGTGTGTAGTACAAGGAGAGTCCTGAATGTTGTGAAGCTGATGTATCAAAGTTGTTCTCACTCACTATATCATGGTCAGATGATAGGAGATCCTTAGGAACTGAATGAAGACTGGATGAAGCACTGGCCCAATTAAAGCTTCTAATTATTTTCAAGATCGTCTCAGAAAAGTCTCAGACCAAAACTATGAACAGGAGAAGGCAACGTATTTACTATCTGGGCCTAACATGACTCCACAAAACCCCAATATTTCTCATGAAGCAAACCTCCTGACTTTCTTTCTTTCTTTCTTTCTTTCTTTCTTTCTCTCTCTCTCTCTCTCTCTCTCTCTCTCTCTCTCTCTCTCTCTCTCTCTCTCTCTCTCTCTCTCTCTCTCTCTCTCTCTCTCTCTCTCTCTCTCTCTCTCTCTGTCTCTGTCTCTCTCTCTCCCCTCAGAACCAAAAGCCATAAATTGGGAATGCTAGATGAAAAAACCATATGGCTAATGAAATGAAACTCCTAGCGACAAGCAGATGTAGTGATTTGTTACAGTAATTTTAGTAGCATTCAGATTCCTGGGCTTAAAGACCTGTGGCATATGGGGAATGCTTATATCCCACATATAACTAAGGCTTGTAGCTTTCCCAGGCTCTTTATCAGTTGGATTGGCTCTTTCTCTCTGTGTCAGGCTAAATAGAAGGCATGCAATGGAGTTCCATAAACTCTCTGAAAAATATCAGCGCTGCCCTGTGATTACTGTCCAATTATGCACCCTAAAATACAATAAGCAGGCTGCCAGAAAAACACTAAGTGATCAAAACAACCACATTAATACAGAACATTGCATTTAAAAAAAAAAAAAAAAAAAGCCCAAAATGGATTGGATAGCATCTTCAAGTCATAGCTGTTCTCATTTTTCATTAGGTGTAGTACTGATCAAACGTAGCCCTGTGTTTGCTCTTTGTTAGCTGTGCACAGTGTATTTTGTAAGATAGGGATGATATGTGACACCAGTTGACATGTGGAACCCTATCAGACCCCTGGAGTAATGGAACACATTTTGTACATTTGGGTTATGCACACACACACACACACACACACACACACACACACACACACACACACACACACACAAGCACTGCCTTTCCCAACATGACACCCATTTTCTCACACACAACACATATACAAATGTGTATGTATGTATGTATACAGTCTCATTTTCATGCCCACTTGTGAAAATTTGGAAATAAGTCCCTGAGGACATGTGGTCTATGAGCAGCCGCAGAAGCCACTGACATATATACATATACAGTATATACCAAATATACAGTATGTATAAGCACACACACAGACATGCACACATTCTAACAAAACTTAATCCCAGACCCTGAGACTCATTCCAGGCCAGATATAGATTACTCAGAGAGGCACAGTAGTAATAATAGTGGGAGATACACCACAGAGATGGACATTCTGATTCTCCTGAGGACGTTTCTCTATGTGACAGGGTTTACAGATAGGAGTCAGTGTCTGTCACTAATAAAATTTTGACAGCCATCCTTGTAGTCTGGTATTTGAGAAATGTGTTTGATCCGTAGATTCAGTTGCATGATAGCTATGCTGCGATAGAGGGTATGTGTGCGCCTGTATATAATCTCAGCCCTCATAAACCCTCATTCTCACCTGTCACTCCGTCTGTGTGGCTGCATATCCTGTGAAGTGCTTCTTGCAGCCCTCTTCCTCTCACAGCGCACACACACACACACACACACACACACACACACACACACACACACACACACACACACACACACACGAACACTCATAAATCAGGGGTCATACAGATACTTCAACATAAACTCCCAGGAATTTTCAACCACTGTTTAATTAGTTTTAAGGATGTTTGTAGAACAATGTCTTATTTTTCAGCCAGGTGTCACATCATTAACTCAGGGAATATAAACTAGGTGTGAGGTGTTAGGTCTGTGCAGGTGCAAGTACTGCTTAGTCAGGAAGCCTACAGCTTCTTAATGTTGTCTTTGTGTGAACCCTGTAAACCTAAATGCCATGTGCAGGCTTATAAACTTCATTAGGAATTGCCATCAGGCCATGTATGTACTCAACTTCTCTAACTTCTCTTGACTTTTACAAATACCATGTGTACACTTGGACAACTTCGCGTACATACTCATACTTGCGTGAAAGCAGTTAAATACTGCTTTTTTTGTCACTGTAAATGCTATTGTCTGTGTTTTGAAGTATCATAATATTATACTGTAGTTTAATGGCTGAAAGTGATGCCACACTGAACTTTATATGTCAAAAACATCAAGCAGGCACAAACCAATGACACTGCTTTGGTTCAATTTTTGTTTTTGTTTTGATTTGAGTGTGGTTTAATGCAATGTGACGTCGGTTTTGACCATAGACTTACACTGGTATACAGTGGGTATAGAAAAGAATCACCCCCCTTTAAAATAATCACATTTTTGTTGCTTTTCAGCCTGAAATGAAGACGGACACAGTTTTTGTTTTATCCAGCTGTATTTACTCAGTGCAACTTACAACATCCAAGTGAAAGATATAACACCAACATGTCAGAGAAAAAATAATAATAAAAAATAAAAAAAACAGAATCACTGAGTTGGAAAAAGGATGACCCCTTCCTAAAAATGACTTGTAAACTCAATAAGGTGTAGCTAATCACTTCCTGAATGGCACACAAAGCCATTTATGGCATTTGGTAGACACCCTTATCCAGAGTGACTTACATTTATTTTATACATCTGAGCAATTGAGGGTTAAGGGCCTTGCTCAAGGGCCCAACAGTGGCAGCTTGGTAGTGCTGGGATTTGAACTCATGACCTTCAGATCAGTAGCCCAACGTCTTAACCACTGAGCTACCGCTGCCCCTGTTTGACTTGCAACTGTGATCAGCTGTGGTCATTTTGATTAGCTCAGCATGAAAAGAGCTTTCCTGGAGCATTTTGTAGTGCAACTGAAGCAAACAATCAACTACGGGTGGCAAGGCACTGTCAAAAGATCTCCGGGATAAAGTTGTGGACAGGCAGAAATCAGGAGATGGATACAAAAAAATTTCAAAGGCTTTATCAATGCCTAGAAGCACAGTGAAGTCTATTATTAAGAAGTGGAAGGTATTTGGTACAACACAGACCCTCCCTGGATCAGGACTTCGCTCCAAACTGGATGAAAGAGCCAGGAGGAAACTGGTCAGAGAGGCTACCAAGAGGCCTACAGCAACTCTGAAGCAGTTGCAGGAATTTATGACAAAAAGTGGTCATTGTGTGCATGTGACAACAATATCACAAATTCTCCACAAATGTGGCTTGTATGGGAGGGTTGCAAGAAAAAAGCCACCCACGACTGAGCTTTGCCAAAACGCACCTTGAAGATTCTGAGGCCACATGGAAAAAAGTGTTATGGTCAGATGAGACTAAAATTGAATTATTTGGCCTCAACAGCAAATGATATTTCTGGCGGAAATCCAATACAGCTCACCATCCAAATAACACCATTCCTACAGTAAAGCATGGATGTGGTAATATCCTGTTATGGGGGTGTTTCTCTGCAGCAGGGACTGGAGCACTTGTCAGGATAGAAGGAAAATGGATGGGGCAAAATAGCATAAAATTTTTGAGTAAAACCTGCTGCCCTCTGCCAGAAAGTTGTCAATGGGAAGAAGGTTTACCTTCCAACATGACAATGACCCAAAGCACACAGCAAAACTGACCACACAGTGGTTGAAGGAGAAAAAGGTGAATGTCCTTGCATGGCCTAGTCAGAGCCCAGACTTAAACCCCATTGAAAATCTGTGGAATGACTTGAAGACTGCAGTCCACAAACGGTCACCATCAAATTTAACTGAACTTGAGCAGTTCTGCAAAGAAGAGTGTGCAAATATTGCAAAGTCTAGATGTGCAAAGTTAGTAGAGACATATCCCAACAGACTAAAGGCTGTAATTAAAGCAAAAGGTGGTTCAACAAAATACTGATACAAGGGGGTGATCCTTTTTCCAACTCAGTGATTCTGTTTTTTTATTTTTTATCTTTTTCTGACATGTTGGTGTTATATCTTTCACTTGGATGTTATAAGTTGCGCTGACTAAATACAGCTGGATAAAACAAAAACTGTGTGTCTGTCTTCATTTCAGGCTGAAAAGCAACAAAATGTGATTATTTTAAAGGGGGGTGGTTCTTTTCTATATTCACTGTAGCTGTTATAATATATCAGAAATGAAGACCAGCACAAACAATGGTTGCAGCACAAACAAAAAGAAACACAACACATACATATAGGCTTTATTCAATTTCTTTTTCAGTGGGGTGCCAACATTAGAGGTCACACATTTGCTTCACACCTCATGCAATAAAACACTGAACGTGAACATCAGTTTTGACCCAAAGGGTACTGCCAGTCTAATCCAAAAAAAAGTTGTGTTTCCTCTCCAGTATCAAACATACTATTAGCTCAGTCTCAAAAAGCAATTTAGTCTGATGTCATAAAAACAAACTTGGCCAGGCCTGTTGGACAGTGAATTCCTGTCTTGATGGCTGTCATTAGTTCTGCACAGGCCGATGTTTTGATGTCCAGTAATTAGATGTTATTGTGCCTGGAGTTGGGCTTCAGATGCATCTTTCTGTGTATGTAGTAAACACAAATTATACAATGAATTCAAGTCAAGTTAAAGTTCAGCTTAGTTGTTTTAGTTAGTAGTGTTGGCTCCATTATTATTATTTAAAGCTTTGATTAATGTGTTAATGTATTAATATCTTAAATGAACTAGTGGCAATGGGGTGCAATCCAAGAGTAACTCTTAACTGTACTACAGAAAAGGTTAGGCTTGCTAAGTTTGTGTAGACATGAAATGGTTCTTCAGGTGCAACGATGCACCACTGACATCTAGTGGGTATGAGATTTCCTGCAGAAACCCTAATAGGTAAGCGGCTAGATCTCACATGCCACAACTTTCTGTAATTACCAACTACAAAGGTTATGCTCTCGCCGGAGGCGTGTCCGGCAATGATCATGTCTGCCAGTGAGAGCGAGCTCTGGCCAGTCAAATTTGTACAAATGGAGCATGTGGGTGTGTTTTTTCAAGAACCAATGACATTCCATCTGCACTCTAAAAGCCTCAGTGGACAAAGAGGGGAATCCCTGCCTGTGTCCATGACCTTCTGAAACACAGAGAGAGAGAGCAACTAGATCTGGAAACTACACCACACCAGAGCATCTGGCCCAAAACTACTGAGCCGCATAGCTTCCAGGACCTTTAGAGTGTTACATGAGCTGTAGCTATGTGGGCTGTGCAGTTCTGGTAACCCACACCCAGCACTCTGATCACTGCTCCTATCACCTGCTTCTCAGGGCTCAGGGCCAAAAGTAGCCAGTGCTTCCTGCTCTTACAGGAGGACTGAAGATTGTGTGTCAATGATTTACTCGGCCAAGTGTCAGCCTGGCAACATTCTTTCATTTTTAACTGGACAGATGGAATGCTTGTGATTAAGACACTTCCCTGAATGCCACACTGACACTGCGTTAGTAATATGGTTTGCACCGAGTACCTTCTTCCCCATGTAGATAGATAATTGACAGCAAAGCATAAATACAGCCACAGAGGAAATAAGATTCATTCAGTGACTGTCAAAGCTGATGGCATAAAACTAAGTTGATCATAACGCCAGTTTTATAAACAGTTCCACATTCACTGGACTTAGCCTGCCACCTACTGGCTATGATAAGATGTTCCTTTATTGATATGCTATTAAAGGACATTGCTGGTTCTGTCTGCCTTCTTCTTAAACTGTTTTAAATCTTTCGTTGTCAAACATAAGATGCAAACAAGGCAAAAACCTGAAATGCAGTAAAAGTTTAGAATTTAAGTATTTCAAGTATCTCAAGCAATGAAAAAGTAATGTGCATTAAAAATGTAATAGTCTCTTTTACTAAACATAACACAATGTGTATGAAATTCTACACATTTTCACTATGAGAATATGTTTTGGGACCACACGCATCACAACATTTAATACATCAATACATTTCTAACATATTTTATGGTGTTGAATTAAAATTCATTCCAAGTACATTAAGCACCTTGTCCGAACAAGTACTAAAGATTCAGCTTACTTTCTGGATGCAACCAACAGCCCAGCACATACCACACATGCAACATACCAAATGATAGATGTATTCATTATGAGAACTTCAGTCACTTCAGAAAATCAAAGTAAGGTGATAGCAAAATAATCTAAACTGATATTATTATAACAGCATGTGCCTGTTTGTTTATAAACTGCATGGGATCAGATCATTTTATTTCTCAAGCATCAAGTGGTATAAAGATAAACTAGATTCAGTTCCTTCATACACACACACACATCTGTTCTCATTCATACCTCAAGCCATTTTATACATGTATTCACCTCTATGTACAGCTGTGTGACAGTCCTAAAAATCAGAGGACGAGCACAATCACAGGACAAATATAATGGCAATAACACCAAATTAATCTAGTTAGCCTTCACATATTAGTATCATACTAAAAGAATAATACATGAGACATTTTTCCAAAAGATAACTTTATTGTGTGTAAGGCACTACATTTTAGATTGAGGTACATTGCACACTTTACCTGAATGTAATGTCTTTTGTTTAGCATCTTGCTTCAGCAACATTTTCACTTAATTAGCATCAGATAGAAAATACAGAGCAATACAGGTTCCATAATGTTGAGCTGACTAGTTAACAAAATCAGTAGGCTAATAGCAGAAAAGTTGAAAATAAGTGCTATGTCTACTATTTTCTTGAATCTTGACATGCCTGCTGTTTGTTTATGGGTGTGGGGTATAGCGCAGGTATTTTTGCCCAGAAGGCAGTTCCTTGGTGGTGAATCCAGCAGGGAAAAGCTTCTTGGCCTCTTCGTCTGAGAGAGAGGGGATGACCATCACTTCTTCTCCAGGCTTATGGATGAATGACAACCATAGTGATAGACAACCATGAAAACCATTCATTATCAAAGAAAATAATGATTATATATTAATAAAAAAAAAATTAAATGCAGTGTTGACAGTTAAAAAAAAAAGTCTTACCTTCCAGTCCACGGGTGTAGCCACCTTTTTGCTTGCAGTCAGCTGCAGGGAGTCGATGACCCGAAGGATTTCAGTGAAATTGCGCCCTGTGGTGGCAGGATAAAGGATGGACAGCTTCAGCCTCTTATCGGGCCCAATAACAAACACCTGTAAAATGACAAAAAAATCTTTCAGAGAGAAGTTTATGTCCACAGTTTTGAACATTTTGATGGTCTACATGTATTCAAATGTCTTGTAGTCATAGCAGCTGTAATCCCTGGTTGTCTTTTCTAATCACACCTGAAACTGTGTATGCTTGGTTTATGTTGAAACAGTGATACTGTACAGTGAACATTCCAATCCGTTGAAAAGGTGTTGCTGACCGAAACTGAAGTTTAGTCAGGCAAATCACAACAGCCATATCTTTAAAGTAAGCATGGAAGTAACTTAAAGGAACTACTTAATGGAAGTAGGCTTTCTTTCATAATCAGCACAAATGTTATTGTAAGTGAGTTTATGTGGGGCTATCACATTGCACAACAGAAAAGTGTTCATGAGATCACGAGTTCAAATCCCTGAGATGCCACAGCAATATGTGGAGATAAGTACAACAGAGCAGGGGTCGGGAACCTATGGCTCACAAGCCATATATGGCTCTTTCAGTGACTGCCTATGGCTCAACGGTGGGGGAAAAAAAATAAGAACAATCAAGAAAGCTAGTGTGTCAATTAAATTAAAACAACATATTACATATTTTAAAATATTACATAATTTATAATCGATGCCCGTTTGTCATGTATACACCATTAATAATAATTAATAACTAATAATAAGAAGACATATATAAAAACGTCAAAAATATGTTAAGACTTTTTCTTTAAAGAGCCAGAGAAAAGTTAACTTTTATTTTTTTATTTTTTTTTTGGCTCTGCTTTCATGGCTCTGCCAGCTGAAAAGGTTCCCGACCTCTACAACAGAGCAAAATTTGGCCCTGCTGTCAATGCTTAAGAGTCTGGGCCAGTGATCGGAAGGTCGGGAGTTCAAATCCCAGCACCACCAAAAAGCTACTGTTAGGTCCTTGAGCAAGACCACTGAACCTGATGTGCTCAGGTACACTGGATAAAAGCATCTGCGAAATGAGTAAATGTAAATCAGATCAACACAATCAACTCAATCATTGGCGTCTGTGAGCTCATGTACAGTCAGGTCCAAAGGTATTTGTGACCATTTTTGTAATTTTGCATCTGTACACCACCACAATGGATTTGAAATAAAGCAATCAAGATGTGATTGAAGTGTAGGTTTTCAGCTTTAATTCAAGAGGTTTAAGAAAAATATTGCACTCACCATTTAGGAATTACAGCCATTTTTTACAGGCTCAAAATAACTGAACAAACTAACAAGCCTAAATATAAGGATTATTTTTAATAGTTGGATGCAAGTGATTGTTAGTTTGTCCAATAACTTTTGAGCCTGTGAAAATGGAGGGACTGCAATTCCTAAATAGTTAAACCCCTTGAATTAAAGCTAAAAATCTACACTTCAATCACATCTTGATTGCTTTATTTCAAATCCATTGTCGTGTTGTACAGAGGCAAAATTACAAAAACTACGTCACTGTCCAAGTACTTATGGACTTGACTATGTGGAAGAGGGCAGTTTGCACTTTCCTTTGAGTGTGTTCAGTTGCCCTGTGACGATGCTGTGGCTGGCTTTAGTCCTCTCAGAGGAAGCATGTGGTAAAATCCAGCTAATGAGTGGAAATTGGCAAATGACAAATGAAAATAGGGTTTCAAATAATACAAAAAAAAAAAATTTGTGCTCATCTCAAATAGCGCTTATATAAGATGATTCAAATAAAGTCTACATTCAGTTTCCATGGCATTCTGAAAATTTAGAAAGACACGAGGTAGGAAATCTTATACACAGAGGAGCATTGTGGTTATTATTTTTTACTGAGATTCAAACACACCTGGTTCCAAGTGTATGATCAGTGCATGTTACTCTTCGAACAATTAAGTGGTGGAATCAGGTGTGCTCCTGCTTGGTTGCAGTGAAAACCTGCAGACCTTTGAGACTAAGATTGGACAATACTGATGTAGAATTTATTCTCTCGGGCTTCTATGTAAACTTGGTCTTATTAAGCATAGACAAACCGGAGATCTAGGTCATTAGAAATCACTAGGGATACGCACACAGCGGGCAGTGAGGGGCATGCCATCTTTGTCCCTCTCATCAGGGTCCAGCATTCCCAGAAGAACCGAGAGCTCCCGCTTATCATCTGCTATAATGGGGAATGGCAGGGGACTGCTTGCTGTTTCTGAGTGAAGTGCCACCACGTCCTATAAAAACACACATGGGGGTAGATAGAGAGAGAGAGAGAGAGAGAGAGAGGAAAAAGTGATAAGCAAGAATATGGAGTATATAAACATTACCAATAATCACTTTTCTATCAAAAATTCTATCAATATTGGTTATAAATGAAGTGGAAAATGTGATTGTATGTACTGTATAAGCAGCTAAAGTGAATGTGAGTTGTTGTTCTTAAAAGGCAGCAATAGCCTTTATCAGCTACTGGACTTCAGACAAACATAATATTCTACTGTGAGAAAGATGAGCATTTGCTGTTCACACAAGTTCAGCCAAAGGTTTGTGTCTGTGGGTGTGAAAACTGAGTAAGGCAGGATACTTATCTTGCACTCAAGCATTTAATGGGAATAAAACAAAGCTACAAAATCATTTAACAATCAAATAACTCCAATTCGGCACCAATTCAATAACCATAGGGCAGGGGTTCCCAAATTAGGGGACACAACACAACATGGGGTGACTTGATTTACAAATGGGGTCACGAGATTTGTTTGTTTTATTCATTTTACAAATTAATATTAGAACTTTCACTACGAAGACAGATTGTGTACTAGTATTTTGATGTTACTATGAGTTGCATTCAAACAAGAGTAAAGTTAAGAGTGTGTATTCTATTTGAGTCCTTTCACTATCCTGACACGCAACACTAGTGTAGGACCTCAGCAATAAAAATGGACAAATTTCCCTATCCATCTACCTCCTCAAAAAAAAAACAAAAAAAAAAAAAACACAACTAGTGTGTTTCAAGTCCCATATTACACTAGATTGTTATTGAATATTAACTACACTACCAGTAGTACACTAACTAACTAAACCTCTCATGTCACCTTTAACCCTACCAAAAGGTCTGTTTGTGTACCTTTTTGATTATCTATATTAGTAAATACTGTCAAATGCAAGTTCAGAGTTTGAGTTTTTTGAGATGCAGCTCATGACAACACTCACAACAATTCAGCAGTTCATTAGTGTGTTTAAGATCACTGTGTAATTCATTAGTGTGTTTCAGATCACTGTGCATGTAATCACTATACATTTTACAGTTCGGCTTTTGTCTCTGACGTGCCACTTAGTGAATCGCACATTTAATGTCGCATGCTTCTGCACACACGCAAAGTCAGGAATATTACTTTGGATTTTAATCACTTATGTTACACCTATGTTACTGACCTAATAAAATAAATATTATATAAAAATTACAATAGGTCTAAATAATAATTCTGGAATTGAAAAAAGTTTCGGGTTGTCAAGGCTTGGGCTCACATTTGGGGTCTTTTGCTCAAAAAGTTTTGGAACCAAACTGGCTTCGTAACTATAGCCATCTCATTTATTTATATAAAAATGTTATAACTTTATAAATATAGCAATCTAACAACGTTTAATCAGGGAACTGCAGTAGCAGTGCAGTGTCAGCCAATGTTGTGTTTTTTTGTTTTTTTTTACCTCTTTGCCCTTTGAGACCACACAGAGGTGGAGCTGTGTCCACCAACCAGAGAACTCCAATGGTTCTAGGAGCCAAAATGAAGGAGCCAATCTCTGATCACTGAAGAGTAATTTAGCTTTTGGTTAAAAAAAAAATGTTTTCCTTGTTTTTATATTAACTGAACTAAGATCAGAAGTGGCTTAGTGGTGAACCTATGACCTGGATCAGGTGATTGTGTTAAAAAAGCATTGGACATTGGGCTGTAAGACAGGGGAAATATTAAGCTGAAACAATAATGAATAACCCATTGGCCATAGGTAGAGTTAGCAATACCAATTGACTAATCCCTAACCACACCTTGCTCCAGGCACAGTGGTCCGCCACGCTGTCTATGGACAGAGCAATCATCTTCACACCCCGCTTCTTAAACTCATCGCTGAGCCTAGCAGCACAAGCCAGCTCAGTTGTGCACACAGGGGTGAAGTCTCGAGGGTGTGAGAACAGGATGCCCCATCTAGAAAGGACGGGAGAGAAAAGGAGGGACAAATAGGAGGGGATAAGAATATGTTAAAAGACGTTAAATTATTGCGGTTAGCACATCACTGCACAGGAAATTCCTGCTGATTTGTTCATAGAGTTGGACTTGAATTTAAATTACACAATAGCTTCCTCTGGAGAGTCTGGCTAGTAATTCATTACATAGTGGAATATCACCAGAAGAAATATTGCACCAAGCAGTAAAGAAAAAAAAAAAAAAAAAAGAAAAAAAACCTCACCCACCCTTCCCATACAACTCATAAAATGTAGGCAGTTATCAGTCAGTAAAATGGCTCTCCAAAAGACTTCATAGTTGCCCAATAATGCACACGGTCTAGATAAGCAGAAGTGCAACACCAGACAGTGCTTAATGTTTTCCCACTGAGGCCTAATTTATACTTCTGCATCTTCATATCTGCAGTTGACACTTACACACGACAGGAACAAGATGCAGTGTCATATGTATCGAACCAAAACATACAAAAAAATATTTCTTAGGAAACCAAGGCAACGCAATACAGACTTGAGTCGAATGTCAGAAATAAGAATCGAGGGACACAAACTCTACTAAATGATAAGCATATCCTCCATCTTAGTTGTTTTGTTTCTAGAAGAGAAGAGAAAAAGAGCATGGACTGCCATACAATTTAGTATCATTCTATTAAATTCGGAAGCTCATGCATTAACGTTTAAACTATATAAACTCAGCAAGAAGGAAGATTACTCATTGCTAGAAGCAATATCTTTGGAAACAAAACTTGTGAGTAGCCTGTTGCCAGAAAAATCATCGGCCTATTTCTTGTGTTCATTAAACAGGATGAAAATCTGTGTTTAAAGGATATTTTCTTTAGATTTTGTTTAATCTCACCTGAATTAATGTTTAGAGCATGAGGAGGAGGGAAGAAAAAAAACCCTCACACGATTCAGATGTGTAGCCCAGTGTTACTGGATACAAATCTCTGCTGAACCAACAGCAGTTGGCTGACGCACAGCAGCACAAATTTGCACAATACAATATTGAGATTTTAGAGGCGTGTACCTCGCCTCCTTTGCCAACTTCTGTGAAGAACATGTACCCATAGTACATGTAAACCATAAACCCATACAATCAGTCCCTGCAGGATTTCGTGATTTTGCGATTAAAGAACCTAACGCAAAATCAAGCAAACTCTCTCGATATTCGGAGGAACTTGCAACTTTTTGAACTTTTTAAAAATTCAAGTAGTTTTCAAAAAAAAAAAAAAAATGCAAGTTGCATCGCAAATTTTGAAAAAAAAGAAAAAAAAGCTACAGCAAAATCAAGCATTTTTGGCCACAACAATCACTACAAAAAAAACTCCATGAAATCCTGTATGGACTGAACAATTACACACAACATGAATCCTTTCTGGCTGTCCATTTTTCCTGTATTTTACTGAAAGAATTGCAGGTCAAGAATCATTGTAAGACAAGAGACACGTGCAGCGTTTTGAATGTTCTCTTTAGGCTGACTGTTCACTCAAATTATGTTCACAATGGAGGGAAGTGCAGTAAACCACAATTTCCCCCAAGGCAAACCATCTATTCTGGTTTCATCAACCATTCTAAACTGCCATATATTACAGAAACAGATACTCAAAAAAATTCTTCTTCTTCTCCTTAATATTATTATTATAGGTGGCTAAAGATGGCATGACATGATTGATTCTTATGATTCATGTAGTTATGTAGTACAACATAGTCCGCGTTGTGATTGGTTGACCGATACAGGCAATACCCATTGACAGAGCTAGTAAACTTACAAAGGAAAAAGACAAGCACAGATACAGGAATACATTAACCACTGTTGTTAACTACTTTCATACGTCCACACCACGCAACATTAACAAGTGTAAGCACTGCTCATAAGTCTATGGAGAGATGCTGGTTTCATATGGTTAATGGTCTACCGTGACAAAATCTGTAACATGTTCAACTGATTGTTTTACAACACCTGCTTGATTTCATACATTAATGCTTACAGCAGGTCACAAATATAATATAATATAATATAATATAATATAATATAATATAATATTATATAATATAATATAAAAATATAATATACAAATATACATGCACAGTCAATAATCTAATTGACTGTTGGAAATGTGGGCAAAGTAGTGGAATGAAGAGTATTTTAAATACATGGTGAGACAGAAATGATCATGAAGCAAGACCAGCCAGACTAAAGCAGCAGAGTGTGCCAGCATTTTCGCAAAAATCTTGATGGACTGTCCGAATTCAATTCAACTCAAAATGGACTGGAAGGTTGCCCCCACCAAGAGAGCATCACCTGTGGTGCATCAATCTTAAGCTTGCACCATGAAGCTTATTTATATCTATGAATACAAGCCTGCCGTGTGTGCATCGGCATGTGGATTGCGGACAAATTGGACAGGCGTTATTATTTTAGAACTTATGATAAAATGTGTTAGAATAAAAGAATTTGTGTAAAATGTGCGACGTTCTCTGTGTCTATAGAATCTGTGTAGTTGGCGAACACCCCCCAGTTTAACCTTTACTTCTAGATATACAGTTGCAGTCTCCAGTCTCAAAATTATTCAACCCCCTGAATAGAATCCCACAACAGCACAAATATGCAAAACAGGTGTTGTCTCAAGCACACTTGATGCAAGTAATCAAGGGCTTCATTAGTTGCACCAGGTGTGCTTGAGTTGGAACACATGAAGTACCTGAACTGGCTAGGGGTAGGAAATGCATGAAATACCTGAACTGGCTAGGGGTAGAAAATACATGAAATACCTGGATGGGGCAGAAAAAGGAAGCTATCAACGACTGCAACCAGATTTCTGAGAAGGCAGGTTGTGAAAAACCCTAGAGTGACTGCAAAATACCTGCAGCAAGACTTGGTGGCAACAGGCACTGAGGTTTCAGTGAGCACAGTATGGCACGTACTAAACACAGAAGATTTCCATGCCAGAACTCCAAGACGTACACCACCACTGTGGAAGGCAAGATGGATTCATTGAAGTATCAGGAAATCCTAGGAGAAAACACCATGCCATCTGTGAGGAAGCTGAAGTTTGGGCATCATTGGACCTTCCAACAGGACAATGATCCCAAGCATACCTCAAATTCCACCAAGGCTTGGTTGCAGAAGAAGTCCTGGAAGATTTTACAGGGCCATCACAGTCACCTGACTTTTTGATTCGAAGAAGGCGGTTGCAGCACGCAAACCCAAGAATATACTGAATTGGAGGCCATTGCTCATGAGGAATGGGCTAAGATTCCTCAGGAACGCTGCCAGAAGCTGGTGTCTGGCGATGCATCTCATTGCATTTTCAGTTGAATTTGGGGAAACCACTTGAAGCATTCCTTGTGTTAACGATTTCAATTGCTTTTGTTTGATTTGTTCATTGCAAACAGCTGAAAGTCTGTAAAGTTTGACAGTAAACCTAAATTGCAATGGGGGTTGAATAATGCTGATTGCAACGGTAACAAAAACAAACAGTGTTGCCAAATTACAGAATTTTTCACTAGATTTGGACACTTTTTAGACTACTTTAGCAACATTATTTACATTTTTTTTAATGTTAGGTTTGTGCTTCACAGTTTGTGCTTAAACTACTGTTTCATTGAGTTTGTGTCAAAATCTGAGTTATGAACAACCAATAGAATTCAAAATAGACACAATTACAAGATTAAACTTTTTTTTGTGCTATTTTGATGTGCCCAGATGATATTGACTCTCTAGTAGAAGCATGAAAAATTGTGCAAAATATGTTTAAAGTATGGTCATGTTATGTCCAAGTTGCAAGGTCCTACCATATTGTCTACATTTCCAAACTTAACATAGATACCAGCCCATCAGATATCGAGTCAAGTGGCTTTAATGTCATTTCAAACATATACAGCTGGTACAGTACACAGTGAAATGAAACAACGTTCCTCCGGGACCATGGTGCTACATAAAACAACACACTAACCACATGAGACGACACAGAACTAAATAAGACCTACACATTTTTACATACATCAGACAGTACAATAACTACTAAAGCAGGAATAATAGGCACAGTAAGTGACAGCCTTGAATCGACTGTTCTCGTTTACATAAAATGGATATAGAATATGTATGACTTGTATGACAATTCTAGCAATTTGTTGTTGTTACAGGCTGTTACATCGAAACCGTTTCTACACTTACTACGGGCTGTCAGTTAGTCTGTGTCAGTCTGGCAACACACAACGCTCAATCTAGCTGTTGCTTCTTTGGAAAATAATTTTGGTGATGGAGCAAAAATTAACTAAATATTTGGTCATAATGTGTCTGAAATGTTAGTTACTCGATATTAATTTCTTATTAACAGAACTGTTATATAAGCGCAATATCACATCGTGCTGTTATGCTGAATATCAGCACGGCTGTGATTACCTGCATACGGCCATGACGATATTCAGTGGGACAGCATTCTTGCTACTGTGATATTGGTAAATTGCCTGAAAAAACTCTATTCTCTATTCAACATGTCTAAACAAGCTTCCTTAATATAGTTTGTAATCTGCTATGCAACTGATCATGACGATTCATGAATATTCAAATTAGCCTACGATGTCATCTGGTGACTTCCGGCGACTTTTGAGTATGATGATGCAAGTTTATTCTTTAGGATATACCCCATCAGATTAACCACCTCAGTTTCAAGAGGGTCCAATATAAACAGACATTTTTTATTTATTTCTTTATTTTAAACAGTAAAGTAATAAGAAAAAAAACAAACAAAACAACATGCATGCTACTTTCCCCTGAAAGGAATTGTGGAAAACACTGTAAATTATACATAACATAACAAAGTTAATTGCATCATTGTGTGTGTGTGTGTGTGTGTGTGTGTGTGTGTGTCTGTCTTGGGTTAAATAATTTTTTTTTTAAAGCAACACATTTGCATATCTATTATGCTTTGTAACATAAGACAAGCATCTGATCTTGAGCTGAAAGATGACCTAAATGCAGAAATCCCCTTGTCTCTTGTTCACAGAGAAAATTATGGCTGCCAAAACTGAGAAACCTCTCTCACACTGTATTCTTCAGTCCATTCACCATGACTCTGCTATTATTCTCCTCTGCAGTAACTCCCTATGGATTTACAACACCAGTCTGCAACAAATGGTTACCTAGTTTCATATCATTTATTTACTGAGTAGGATATAAAAGCTTGCAAACCCACAGCCATACAGCCATTTGTATCCTCAACAGAAAGCTAGGAAGGTAGCCTATGCTTAAAATTAAGATGAAAGTACAAGTGTGACAGAATATCAAAGGACGGAATTGAAAACTACTCTAACAGCAAGGAAACTAAACAAATATTTCTCCATACTACAAAAAAAAAAAAAATGCAATTAGGTAGCAGAGCTTTCCTGTGCCTGCCTTGGCTTCACCTAGATCACATGTAGACTATGATGATATATATAGAGAGCACGTCTGATCTGATTTAATTGTAGTTTTGGTGCATTTCACCTTTGTACAGACTGTAATCACAGTCCATATGGTGGCACTCCAGCTCGACAGTTTGCAGTCTGGGTTAGGTGACTAAGATAATACAGCTATATTCGCTTTATGGGCAGATTGTGCATGCAAAATTCATGAAAGTGTCCGATTACAGTGGTATAAGAATTACACGTGAGCGCTAAGATCAGGTTGTATGTTATGTGTCGCAGTACATGTAAGGCCACATAAACTGTCAACTCAATCCAGTCAAAGTTACTACTTACGAGTCGCCCAAGAATTCGTGAAATTTTATCTTGCCAATAGTCGTGTCCGCTTCAAAGTTAGGAAAGACATCTCCTAGCAGGACCCCCGGCATGATGGCACACTCTTTCCTTCTCTCTCTGTAGACACAGCACAGAGTGAGAGCAAACACGCTGTCTCTAAGATCAAGCTTTCTACTTCCTATTTAGTAAATCTCCAATAGGGCGCCAGTAATACGCATGAGCAAAAGTGAACCAATCAACACTGCGTCGGATATGCGCATAGATATTATATAAACTGCAGAGGGTACGTCTCATTTCTTTAAGTTCTTCGTTTCTTAGTTTCTGTGGACGCAAGGAAAGAAATAAGGTCAGGATCAATAATAATAATAAGAAGAAGAAGTAGAAGCAGAAGAAGAAGACTGCAGAAACATTAACTGCAGTTAAACCAGTCACTCTTCCTGAATCTACAGTTATATACAGGCTAAACGTTTTTGTTTGTTTGTTTGTTTTAAATAATGATCCTTTATAATCCTATAATTTTGTATTTACATTTTACATTTTAAAAAATGGGCAAAATCGATCAAGTTTAAAGAGACGCTATAAGAAAAATATATTTAAAAACATCTGCTAAAAACATGTTTTTAAAAACTTTTTTCATTAGTTTTATTATTATTATTATTATTATTATTATTATTATTATTATTATTATTATTATTGTTGTTGTTGTTGTTGTTGTTTTTTTAAAAGTATAGCTGGTTCATTAAAGGAAGTCTCTGACACCAAAATATTAATGTTTTACTTCATCTTACTGCTGAAATAAGAGAGACATTTCAAATCTAAAACCCATTAATATCAGTTCACACTCAGCTCCTCTATGCTCACAATAAAGATTAATTAATCTTACTGTAGAATTTTAAAGTAGGGTTAGTTAATTATTTAGTTAGATAATTGCTGTTCAAAGTCACAAGATCTGTCAATATATTTGAACCCGGAGGTTATTTTTAACCTGTTATAAACTTGACATTTCAAATCCCTGATCAACGATCAAACCCACTCATATCAGTTCACAGTAAGGTACTCTATGTGCTGAATAAAAGATTATTAATTTTATTCTAGAAAGTTAGCATATTTCAACTTCAAGTTTAAAAGAGAAGTTTAACCTTCTACAGACTGTTCATTTCAAATTATAAATATAAAAAGTTTTAGCCTGTATTCTGATCGATACTGTGATTTATTGTGTATTTGTTTTGTTATTTATTTATTTAAAACGATTATTATGTAGAAAGTTAAATTGCTTTGGTTTGTAGGAGCTCACGCTCATTTTCCACTTTCTGAAAAGTGTCTAAAAGTATCTAAAAGCCGCACCCCTAAAATTTAACCGCAGTTAATGCTTCTGCAGTCCTCTCTGAGAGTTACACGTTACACTTTCCCTTAAATAGCACGAAACTCTCCATGCTCTTCAGCAAAAAAACACCTTTATCCAGCACAACACATGAAGAAACAAGTAACTTCCGGGTCATGGCCAACCAAAAAAAATAAAAAATGAAAATGAAACCTGATATTTGACCCATTTTCTAATTACTTCTTACTCATTTTTTCATTTTGGATTTGTAAAGGAATAATAAAATAACAAGCCATTTTTTTTGATTCTCTGATATTTGGTTCTTAATTGAATATGAAAAGAATGAATGATACACGGATTCTCCTGTGTCCCCATTTTTGTTTTGTTTTGTATTGTGTTGTATTATAGAGTAGATAGAGTAGCTCATTAGCAGCTAGCCAGCTAGTTTAAATAACATTAGCTATGCTAATGAACAAATGACACCTGTTAAACTCACCTCAACATGTCTTTTACAATCATTTAACCTACCATGAGCAATCGAAATTTCACTGCTGCAAACAGTGCAGCAAGCAAAACTGTCAATATTTTTGACCCCTATTAAGCAGGGGTACACTTTACTGTAGTCTGGGGTGAAGTGCCGTTTGTATTTTCTTTTTCTTCCCTTTTTTTATGTAACTACAAAAGGACACTACAGCATTACTGAACTACAGTGGTACACTAAACTGAAAGTGGTCAACTGTAAAGCCCACCCACAGAGAAAACTGACTGATGTAGTCAGCCAAAAGAGAGACCAATCAGGATACGCTCTCTGTCACTCTCCCGCCATATTTATACTCTTAATCATGTTCATTTTTAATCACAGAAATGTACTTTTATTTTGCTACATTCAGGTTTCATATCATATAAACAGAACAGACAGACTTTCAAGGAAAAATGTGAATTACAGTTCTCAATGTAGTCTGAGATTCAGGATTTTCCCTTAATTTTAATCAGATTAATCAGATAGAAGTAACTAGTAACTTGCTACTTGAGTAGTCTTCTCATTGGATACTTTATTACTCTTACTCAAGTAATTATTAACAGTTTTACTTTTACTGTTACTTGAGTAATTATTTTTATAAGTAGTTTTACAGTACTTGTACTTGAGTAAAATTTTTGGCTACTTTACCCACCTCTATATATTGTTATATATTGATATTGTATATAATTTGCGGGCGTCAGGGAGCCTCTACCGGGAAATTCATGGAAATTTTGGGAGAGGTGGGATGTCTGCTATCTTACAGAAACCAGAAAATACTGATGTGTAAAACTGGTTATGGTTTAAAAGGTAATATATTTACCTTATTTGCTAAACATTCTTCAGCAATGCTGGACCAGCCAGTCAAACTCTAATTGTTATTCTATCTTTTCTTCTTATTATTATTCTGCCGCTTCTTCTTCTTCTGGCTGGGCTGTCTATGGTAGCCCATAGAACCATCTGGTAAAAAGTTGTGAAATTTGATTGGGGAGGGTCTAAGGAACATTCTGACCAAATTTGGGCCAAGTACTGCCAATGCTCTAGTGCCACCATCGGGTCAAATCTGGGCCTAATTTGGAAGTATCTTTATGGTCATAACTTTTGAAGCATGTGTCCAAAGTTAAAAAGCCAGGCATCCCTGGATTACCTGGGTCGAGACAAGTTTACATCACTTTCCTCCTACTTAGATTTTCTGCCATCTTGGATTGTGTCAAAAACAATTTTTTCACTGTTCTTCCTACAAATTTTGTCCAGTCATCACCAAATTTGGCTCACATCATCTTGAGACCTGTCTGAACAAAATATGTCAAAGATATTTTGATATTCAAAACCGTACTCCTGTAACATGCTGGTGAATGCAAAAAACAGGATGTGAGGGTGTATCTCACCAATGCATCTACATATCATCATAAAGATTGATAAGCATCTTCAAGACCATGCCCTGAATGTACCTCAGCAAATGCAAAAAAAAAAAGGCTGCGAGTGTGTATCTCAGTAATGCATCTTTGTATCATCACGAAACATGGAAAGTATCTTCAGGACCATGCCCTGAATGTATGCCACCTTGTGAACTGTAACAACTTTCAGTTTTTTCCTTGTATCATTTGATGAGTTTGTGCTAAATTCACAGTTCTTTTTTCCTATAATTCCTTGGGGTATGCTGAAGTGAATGCATGCCAACATCTGAAATTCAAGTGTACTTCCTGTTGACCATCTTGGATTTTGTTATATATCGGACTGGCAAATGCATGAAACTACAAATCATTCTTGAATGACCTGCCAGGGGACTACAGATGAAAATTAGCCTTTGGCTAAATCCGGTACAATGCATAAAACATTTTTCAATACAACAAAATTGTACATGGTCCCTTTTCAAATCATTTTTTTAAAAAATCCCTTTGCCTATAGTTATGGCTCTTCTTGTTCTTGTTCTAGCTTCTGTGATTGCTTATGCAAGAATTGTGGTGCATCTGAGATTGTGTGGCTCATGGGTGTCACTAGGTGTAAGTTTGTGATTAACTCCATAATCTGTATACTAATTCATGATGAAAATGGTGGCAGGTTTCGGCTTTGCTCCATCTCTGCGTTGATTCAGCGCATTCTTCAATCCGCAGCGGCAGTTCTTTGTCATAAATGCAGTTTACATAATGTTGCTGGAGCAATACAGGACGGTTTCCCATCCAATAAGGTTTCGCTGCATTCACCCTTCATCACACTGTAGGTGTTTTCTTCCAGCGAAAATGGAGCGATTAACATCCATGAACGCATACTTTAGAAAATGATCATGATGCTATTTTCATTTGAAAAGTTAATTTTTAATTTAAAACATGTTATTGTGGATTGTGTCATTACGTTACCATGCAGTCATGCACCGAAATGATTAAAGACACACATCAGTGTCAGATAGCACTCAGTCAATGCACTCATCTGCATATCAGAATGAATGACACAGAGAGAGAAACATCATGTGGAGTTATTTTGTTTTGTATTATTCAGCAATGCTGGACCAGCCAGTCAAACTCTAATTCTAATCTTTTCTTCTTATTATTATTCTGCCGCTTCTTCTTCTTCTGGCTGGGCTGTCTATGGTAGCCCATAGAACCATCTGGTAAAAAGTTGTGAAATTTGGCACACATCGGGGAGGGTCTAATTAACATTCTGACCAAATTTGGGCCAAGCGCTGCCAATGCTCTAGCGCCACCATTGGGTCAAATTTGGGCCTAACAATAACAATTTTTTCCAGTGTGGCAGGGCACATTATCCTGCTGAATGAAGCCACTGACATTAGGGAATACAGCTGCCATGAAGGGGTGTATTTGGTCTGCAACAATGTTTAGGTAGGCGGTACGTGTCAAAGTAACAACCACATGAATGCAAGGTCCCAAGGTTTACCAGCAGAACATTGCCCAGAGTATCACACTGCCTCCGCCAGCTTGTCTTCTTCCCATAGTGCATCCTGGTGCCATCTCTTCCCCAGGTATGCAACACACATGCACCCAGCCATCCACATGATATAAAAGAAAATGTGATTCATCAGACCAGGCCACCTTCTTCCATTGCTCCATGGTCCAGTTCTGATGCTCACGTGCCCAGTGTAGGTGCTTTTGTCGGTGGACAGGAGTCAGCATGGGCACTCTGACTGGTCTGCAGCTACACAGCAAGCTGTGATGCACTGTGTGTTCTGACAACTTTCTATCATAACCAGCATTAACGTTTTCAGAAATTTGTGCTACAGTAGCTCTTCTGTGGGATCAGAACAGACGGGCTAGCTTTTGCTCCCCATGCGCATCAGTGAGCCTTGGGCACCCATGAACCTGCCGCCGGTTCACTTTTGGTAGGTACTAACCACTGCATACTGGGAACACCCCACAAGACCTGCCATTTTGGAGCTGCTCTGACCCAGTCGTCTAGCCATCACAATTTGTCTCTCGTCACTCAGATCCTTACACTTGCCCATTTTCCCTGATTCCAACACATCAGCTTCGAGAACTCACTGTTCAGTTACTGCCTAATATATCACACCCTTTGACAGCTGCCATTGTTAAGAGATAATCAATATTCTTCACTTCACCTGTCAGTGGTTTTAATTTTATGGTTGATCTGTGTATGTATAGAGAGTATGTCTGATCTGATTTAATCATGGTATTGGTGCATTTCACCTTTGTACAGACTATAATCACAGTCCACATGGTGGCAATCCAGCTAGACAGTTTGCAGTCTGGGTTATGTGATTGCTATATTTGCTTTCTGGGCAGATTCTGCTTCAGAGTTAAGAAAGACATCTCCTAGCAGGACCCCGGGCATGATGACTCTCTCTCTCTCTCTCTCTCTCTCTCTCTCTCTCTCTTTCCCTCTCTCCCTCTCTCTCTCTGTACACAGCGAGGAATGAGGGCAAACACACTGTCATGCAGGTTGTGTCCCAAATGACTATAATAATACTAATACTATACTATACACTATACACTTATACTATGCACTATACACTCTGCCATCTAGTGTATGATTTTAGAAGGGTAGTATCATCTCAAATAGCCCACTTTTGGTATTGTACTAACCGGAAGTAGATGCTGTTTCCCGGTCGAGGGCAAATTATGTTACACGCATGTAACGCGATGGCACTAGCATTAGAGAAATAACCAAACAGATAACTAAAATGAATTGATACATTTTACTGTTTATGTTAATGTTTCCTTTTATGCCCAAAAAAACCTCAGACACCGTCAGATGGACGTCAGCCTCAAGCCCTTCCCCATCCGCTGCAAAAGGAAAGCTGCAACCATTGAGTGCATATCGAGTGCTTCTCATTTCTTATTTGAGCATCCTCGTTTCCTTTCCTCGCTTCCTTTCCCTGCATCTTAGCTCCACCCTCTTAGGATGTGAGGGAAGGATGTGAGGGAAGGATGTGAGCATGAGATGCGAGGAGAGAGGAATCAAAACAAGTCAAATGGAATATCCTTGCTCTCTCAAGCGTCACTTCAAAGCTAAATCAATTAATGATGACTGTGCTCAGCTGGATGACCTCTCTGCGCTTCAGGGATGTGCCGTTACGTTGTTTGAGCTGGATTAATAACAACATTCTTAATAAAGCAAAATGCACTGATAGTATGTGAAATGTCTCGGTTATTCAACAATGAGTTAATGAACAATACATGATTTATTGCATCTTTTGTGCTGATCTTTTTTTTTTTGAATATCCAAATATGAAAGGATCAATTAATTACAATACTCATTGTGAGCATTTTATTATTTAATAATATTTCACACAAAATTCAAAAGACTTTTTGTTTGAGATTGTGGCAGATGTAAAGGAGGAGGGGAATTTATACGTGCGTCAGGTTTTACGACAAGAAACACTTCCGCATAGGATACACCTGTGTATCCTCACTCCTAGCTCCTCTGGAAGCTTCCTCACTCCTCGTTCCTCGCCTCCTCGTGGTGCAATTAGAGAATTGATGTGTCCTATTTCGGAAAGTATATATATATACTCCGCAAAATTTGGAGGAGCTTGCAATTTTTCAAAATTATCGCAGATTTTCCGCAGATTTGGGCCAAGACACATCATGTGACGTCATCACAACACACATTCAGCCAAAGCCCTCTTCGATTCACATGCGTCAAACATGAGTACAGCTAAAAGGTCTCATTTACCAACAAACATCACTGTGAAAGACCTTGCAAAACTATTTCGTGTAGGCCTAATTGCAATTTTGCCAATTCAAGTAGTTTTCCACAAAAAAGCACAAAAAACTCTGCAAGTTGCATCGCAAATTTTGGGGAAAAAAAAAAAGCCGCAGCAAAGTCAAGCATTTTTGGCCACAACAATCGCAAAAAAAATCATGTACGGACTTTCCAATATACAGTGATCATAAATTCGTATCCAACTTTTCCCTTTATCTTTGAAGCATTACACTGAGTGTTTTTGACAGAAGTAATACGTCCACAAGGATACGCCTTCAGATTTGAAATATAGCTTTGAAACCGGTATGAAAACAGGGCGTTGATATCATCAGCAATACTCTTCATTCAAGGTACCGAGCTAAAATGTCAAATGTCATTTATACTGTGTTCCTCTTTTCTCGTGCTACAGCTCTCATGTTCTTCAGTTGGAAATAACACGAGAATTGGACATTTTCACTAATCACTGTGCAGTGAACAACCAGTTGATAAAAAAAAATCAATGTTTATGGTCATTTTTTTTGTTTTGTTTTAATAATGAATTTTGTAAGGGAGCTACAGGATATTTATTATCCTGAATATTAGTGATGTTTCTATAGCCCACAGTAGTAACCAGTCATGTTCATGTTAGTGTTTAATTGCTCTGAAACACTTTAATGACAAGCTTCCCCATCATTCCAGCTACAGGTGCATCTCAATAAATTAGAATGTCGTGGAAAAGTTCATTTATTTCAGTAATTCAACTCAAATTGTGAAACTTGTGTATTAAATAAATTCAATGCACACAGACTGAAGTAGTTTAAGTCTTTGTTCTTTTAATTGTCATGATTTTGGATCACATTTAACAAAAACCCACCAATTCACTATCTCAACAAATTAGAATACTTCATAAGACCAATAAAAAAAACATTTTTAGTGAATTGTTGGCCTTCTGGAAAGTATGTTCATTTACTGTACATGTACTCAATACTTGGTAGGGGCTCCTTTTGCTTTAATTACTGCCTCAATTCGGCGTGGCATGGAGGTGATCAGTTTGTGGCACTGCTGAGGTGGTATGGAAGCCCAGGTTTCTTTGACAGTAGCCTTCAGCTCATCTGCATTTTTTGGTCTCTTGTTTCTCATTTTCCTCTTGACAATACCCCATAGATTCTCTATGGGGTTCAGGTGTGGTGAGTTTGCTGGCCAGTCAAGCACACCAACACCATGGTCATTTAACCAACTTTTGGTGCTTTTGGCAGTGTGGGCAGGTGCCAAATCCTGCTGGAAAATGAAATCAGCATCTTCAAAAAGCTGGTCAGCAGAAGGAAGCATGAAGTGCTCCAAAATTTCTTGGTAAACGGGTGCAGTGACTTTGGTTTTCAAAAAACACAAATGGACCAACACCAGCAGATGACATTGCACCCCAAATCATCACAGACTGTGGAAACTGAACACTGGACTTCAAGCAACTTGGGCTATGAGCTTCTCCACCCTTCCTCCAGACTCTAGGACCTTGGTTTCCAAATGAAATACAAAACTTGCTCTCATCTGAAAAGAGGACTTTGGACCACTGGGCAACAGTCCAGTTCTTCTTCTCCTTAGCCCAGGTAAGACGCCTCTGACGTTGTCTGTGGTTCAGGAGTGGCTTAACAAGAGGAATACGAAAACTGTAGCCAAATTCCTGACACGTCTGTGTGTGGTGGCTCTTGATACCTTGACCCCAGCCTCAGTCCATTCCTTGTGAAGTTCACTCAAATTCTTGAATCGATTTTGCTTGACAATCCTCATAAGGCTGCGGTTCTCTCGGTTGGTTGTGCATCTTTTTCTTCCACACTTTTTCCTTCCACTCAACTTTCTGTTAACATGCTTGGATACAGCACTCTGTGAACAGCCAGCTAATTTGGCAGTGAATGTTTGTGATTTACCTAGTGAACCAAACTGAGAGACCATTTTGAAGGCTCAGGAAACCTTTGCAGGTGTTTTGAGTTGATTAGCTGATTGGCATGTCACCATATTCTAATTTGTTGAGATAGTGAATTGGTGGGTTTTTGTTAAATGTGAGCCAAAATCATCACAATTAAAAGAACCAAAGACTTAAACTACTTCAGTCTGTGTGCATTGAATTTATTTAATACACGAGTTTCACAATTTGAGTTGAATTACTGAAATAAATTAACTTTTCCACGACATTCTAATTTATTGAGATGCACCTGTATTTTTTGTTTTAAGGCTTCTACCTTTAAAGGTCTTTATTGCAGTGAGATGACAGATACAGTTAGTCATACATGCAAGTAGTTCACTGCGTTTGTATTTAACCCTTTCATGCATAGTGTCAGCCACTCATGTACAGTCAAGTATCGATCGATAGATAGATAGATAGATAGATAGATAGATAGATAGATAGATAGATAGATAGATATGAAAATATAAGCTGTAGATCACCCCCAAATCACTTGAGCACATTACTGTAAATTAATGTAAACTTCTGTAGCTCTCTAGACCATCTTTTGTTCTCAATCTTTACTAACCTTACTTACTGACTAACCAAAAATAAATTCCTTTCCTAAATTCCTTGCTTCATGTAACAGTCATAAACTGTGTAAATGTTTTGTTTAGAAATGACCATTTCTATAAAAAATAAAGACATTAATTAATTGATTATAATAATAATAATAATAATAATAATAATAATAATAATAATAATAATAATAAGCAAATGTATTCAACAGTACATATTTTAGACTTGAATTTTACAAATTTAACGATATAAAAACTATTATTTCAGGCATACTGTCTGGTTTAGCCTTTTTTTACACATGGAAAATCTATTTACTTTTTTAATAAGTAATATTTAGACAGAATCTACATTCATGTAATAATGTAATAAGAGAGTGTAATAATAATTTATGCATGAACTGGTTAAATAAGTTTTTTTGTTTTGTTTTTTAACAAAACCAATAAAAGCAGACTATATATATATATATATATATATATATATATATATATATATATATATATATATATATATATATATATATATATATATATATATATATATACAAACACACCCACCACTGACATTTGCCTACGTCCCAAACCGCATGCTCTTTTCCTAAATACTACCTTAAAAACTAGTACACCACACTAGTTACCATAGCTTGCGTAGTACACACTATACAGTGATTGCGAATGTGGTTTGGAGCGCAGCCTCAACTGTGGTCACGTGGTTGGGATTAGAGGCTCTCTGGCTGCTCTGCTGTAATGTACCGTATCGTTCAGAGGTTTTCGAAGATGGCGGTTCTCGACGGTACGGATGAATGCGAGCACAGGTGTTGCCTGTAAACGGTGAACTGAAACGTTGGCGGTGTTGAACGGATTAAAACATAATAACAACAACATTAATAATAATAACAGTGATTTTTGTGACAGTGATAATTGTCCACGATGCCGTCCCCGAAACCCGTCAGAGCAGGCAGCGCGCGCAGTAGCAGTGTTTCCGGAGTCGGCGGTGGCAGCGGCAGCGGTAGCAGCAGCAGCGGTCGGTACGAGTTCATGTCGCTGACCCGGACGCCTCCACTTTCTCCTTCCCCTCCTCCGCACCTCCTCCAAAGGCAGGGCTCGGACCCTACAACAGCGCGCCTCCGTGCCTGTGAGAGCCCGACCCGGCGGCGCAGGGGCTCCGCTTCTTCTACCGCCTCCACGTCATCGACCGGCGGCGCGCAGCAGTTACCGGAAGAGGACTGCATGCACCTCAACCCGTCCATCATCAGCGTGGCGCTCAGCTCTCTGCTCGCCGTGGACTTGTGGCTCTCCAAGCAGCTCGGTGTGTGTGCGTGTGAGGAGGCGTCATGGGGAAGCGCGCGGCCCCTCATGAAGCTGGTGGAGGTTTCCGGACACGGTATACCGTGGCTCATCGGCGCCGCGTACTGCCTGTACAAAAGCGACAGCGCCGCGGGTCAGGAGGTCATGCTGAACCTGCTCATGGGTGGGTAATGTAACCTGACTTCTTACCAGGGACATACATCAGGAACCTGCGGAAATATCAGGGTTTCCAGGGTCCGAGACACTCAAATGCTATTTTGAAACGCAGTTATGTTCACCAGAATCAAGTCAAGTGTTTTTATTGGCATTCCTCTGTATAGCTTGTATACATCACAAGGAAACGTCCTTTCTCCAGGACCATGGTGCAACACAGAACAGGACACAAGACTACATAAAGTCCACTACACACCAGTGTGAGACCGGCACAGGACAATAAATACACAGAACATGGTCTGTCAACTGTAAACTATTTTGTAGTGTAGCAGCAATATTGGCAGCAAAAACGAGTTCCATGCTAAACAGTGTCTGATGCAGGTGTACGATGTTTTTGAGTCGTACTGGGTTAGGTGTTTGATTAGTCCTGGGAAGCAGCAGGGTGTTGAGTAATCTGACTGCCTCAGGGAAGAAACTGTTGGCAAGCGGGTGAAGAGTCCATGAGAGGGGTGGCTTAATACAATACTGGTGGCTTTGCGGATGCAGCGGTTGTTGTACGAGGTGTCCAATGGTGGGTATAAAGACCCCAATGGTCTTATCAGAATTAGATAAGTCCTCACAATTCGCAGTAGGGTCTTGCAGTTGGCGATTGTGCAGTTCCCAAACCACACGGTGAGACATCTGGTCAGGACACTCTCTGTAGAAGGTGGTATATATAACAAACACAGTATAACAAACCCTACATACACCATGTGGTGTTTGTGGACACCTGACCATCACAACCATATGTTCTTGTTGAACATCCCATTCCAGATTTATTCCCCTTTTACTGTTACAGTAACCTCCACACTTCTGGGAAGGCTTTCCACTAAATTTTGGCGCGTGGCTGTGGGGATTTGTGCTGCCAATATTTACATTTAAACATGTTAATACAAGGTGTTCAAAACATTTTGACTGATGGTATATACAGGTAGATGAGAAATTAAAGGAAAAACATCTTCGTGCTCTATTTAGGTGTTGGGCCACAATTTCCAGCCTATCTTCATCCCTCAGAAGTAATCAGGCTTTTTTGTGCTGGTGTCTTTAAGATTATATGTAATGTAATGTATATGTAAAGCTATATGTAATGGGCCTCATTTCTGATTGGATGATCACCTCACAGTGAAATGAAGTACACCACTCCCAGGCCTTTAACTCCTATAGAACTATAGCAAACATAGCTATATAGCTAGCTATGATAAGTGACTTTTACACTAATTATTGATGGGCAACATCGGATAAGTAATCTCTCTGAAATGAGGATCCCAACAATGAAAAAAATATTAGCTAACTTTACTCCAAGGCAAAAGCTGGCAACCCTGACACTAAACAAATAATACAAAAGTGAATTTGATGTATTTCTTGCATGGTGAGCTGGTTCAAAGCTGTCAAAACTAGGGATGTATTGGTACTATTTTTAAGGCTCAATTTTATTTTATGTTCTTTTATACTTGTCGATGTTGATACTGATGCTGAAATGAGTAACCTACTTGGTATTAAGCAATCATAGGTGTCTAGCAGCACATGCAGTCTGGACTGTAAGGTGGGGAACATATTTTTAAATTTAGGCTGAAATACTCAGGGATGTCAGAAGAATAAACGTCAACCACTCCTTTTGAAAGTTTTTTTTTTTTGGGGGGGGTGGACAAGGGGAGTGGACAAGTGGAGTGGACAAGGGGAGAAAAGACAGTTTTGTTTGCTGATGGCCAGGAACAGCACAATGTTCAACTGCTTGCTGTGACATCTCACTCCATTATCTCAGAAAATGTGAAAAAGTGTATAAATCCCCTCAGCAAGACTCTGTATGCTGAAGAAGCCCACAAATTTTTTTTTTTTTTTTTTTTTAGCAAGTTTGTCCCTGTAATGTAGCCGTTTTTCAGTACCTAACTGAACCATCTAGTTGCTAAAAACACCTAAGTTGTTATGGATGCTTTGCTTTGCTAAAAGAGTCATAGCAGAATTATATTGATGAGATTAACTTTAAAATCTGTACTATAGTTTATCATCTGTAAAATATAAGCTAGACTGCAGATTTTTGGGGGGACCAATTTAAACTTCATGCACATCTGATGCTAAACCAATAGAAGTTGTTCTTGTGTTCATATGTTGGTGTACTGACACTCTATCTCTCTTTCTTTCAGCTTTGGTGTTGGACCTGGTGCTGGTGGGCATAGTTAAAGCTGTGGTGCGTCGCCGGCGTCCTGCTCATAACCGCATGGACATGTTTGCCACATTCTCTGTGGACCGCTACTCCTTCCCATCAGGCCATGCCACTCGGGCTGCTATGTGTGCTCGCTTCCTACTGGCCCACCTGGTTCTTGCCGCTCCACTGCGCGTGCTTGTCATGCTCTGGGCGGTCATTGTTGGCCTCTCTCGGGTCCTTCTCGGGCGTCACAACGTCACAGATGTGGCTTTTGGCTTATTAATGGGCTACTGCCAGTATAACCTGGTGGAGGCGCTGTGGTTGTCACCGGCTGTGCTGCAAAACATGGTGGGTCAGCTGTAGTGAAGCCAGAAGGAGGCAGTAGAGACATTGAGATTGAAGATAGAAAAAGAGATTCCAGAAATATAAGACTTTAACTGTTGGCACTGTGATAGTAATAATTCCATAGCATCACTATATATATATATATATATATTTTTTTTTTTTGTGGGTGTGGGAGGAGTGTCCTGATCATGTAAGTTGGGGTAAAATTTGGCTTAAGTCATGGTCAGAAAGGACGACCTCTGACCTTTCCAGACCAATGCTGCTGTGCCACTGTGTAATTTCTGTGTTCACAATCACTTTCATAATTATAAATCTATTTAAAAATCACTTTAAAACTCCTCAAAAGCAACATATATTTAAGAAGTGTATCACATTAGTAACTCGGTATTACCTGGAACACTAGAAATGAAAACAAAATCGTCTCCTTCCAGATTTTTTCTGTACTTTCAGAAAATTAATGTAGGGGGAAAAAGTCCCCAATATTTTTTGTGAATGGGTAATATAATGGGTTAATGTTCATATTAATCATTAATGTTATGTTTTCAATACTTAATAGCTCTGAGTGGCTGGTAATACCTGATACCGACCTGGCACTGTCTGCAAGTTTCTGTTACAATATTATGTGATTCATCACAGGCATGAAGCTGAGAAGCATGCTCTAAGAAGCATGTGTTCTGTCAGTAAACATCACATTCTTTACAGTTGTAACAATAAATACATCAGTGGATTGGATTGGAAACTATGGATTGAAAAAAATCAATTTCAAACCCAATTCAGCGTTTCTGTACTCTACTGAATCTGTGCATCCCTAATATAAGCATGTAGATTATGGTGAACCTCACTTGTATTGTCATGATGCAGTCGTTGTGTTTGGTCATGTTTTTCATCTCTTCACTGAAGGATTTTAGTTAATGCAGAGTTTCAATGCACTATTTTCTCTAATCACATGATGTTTGTTCTTTATTCTTACATTTTAGACCACAATGACTTATGAAGCAGGCTATTTTATTAAATGTACTTCATTTCTGTTCTTTTATAGAAATGGATATGTTGTATATTGTGATGTTTCTTTACATTGGAATTATATTCACTGCCCAATTTAATAGGAACACCTGTACACCCCACCTGCATGCAATTGAATGCAAATTCATGCAATTATCCAGTAAGACAAATGTGTGGTAGCAGTGCATATCATTGTGCAGCTACAGGCCCAAAAATAACCCAAAGGTGCGAACAAAAAACTTCCATTAAGCAGCAGTTCTGTCACTTGTTGATGCGAGAGGTCAGAGGAGAATGATCTGCTGAAGATTGAAAAGAGCCAGCTGATGTTTTTCTGTCCAGGTTCAGTGAGCTTGTCCCCGGTGTTGCCTCACACTCCTGTTCTTCGATGTGTTGTGCCATTCTGAGATGCTTTTCTGCTCAACACGGTTGCAAAGAGTGATCACATTTTCCTCCATTCTGAAGCTCTTGACCTGTATCTGCATATATGTTATGGATGTTATTGCACTGCTACCACACCATTTTCTGGATAATTGCATGAATAAGCAGGTGTACAGATTTTCCTATTAAAGTTGTATACTCTTCTATGTTTTTATGGGTACATGCAGTGTTTTCATGTTACAATAACATTTAAGTGTCCTTCACTATCACTGGCAGTATAATCACTGATTTATACTACTCTTAATTCAGTATGCATGAAAAACAGAAATGTACACAAACAGGATTTTTATTTGATACCTCCATAGGCAATTTAGTTAAAGTCTTTATGCTGAAGCCAACAAAAATGTCTGTTTTAAGCAGGTGCTCTATGTGTTATAGTTATTTATGTTCTGCTACAGCAATGATTTATAAGAGGAGTTCAGTAGCACCCAAAAGCCATGAACATAGAAGAGGTATTTCCTTATAAAGGAACAATATAACCAGATATGTGACTCTCAGTCGCTCATCATCTTGTCTTATTTTCCTCTTTCATTCCTTCTTCACTCTCTCTTCATCTACATTTTGTGCTTTTCAGTTGCACCTGTAGCACTCTTCTGCTGATGTAACTTATAAGATGCTGGAGTGAACTGATTTACAGTTGCGCTCTTAATGTAGCCCTCAACACTAACAAGTATATTATCCTAACTAGGTTACCTTATGACAGGTAATGCATTGCTTACTGTGATGTTGCATGCCATAAAACTGGTAGGAAGCCAGTCTTGTTACTGTTTGTGTGGTGCTTTTGACTGTTGTAACCTATTTGGCAATAACAGATGTTGTTTTCATCACTCAGTGCATCCTCGGGTCTGCAGCATTAGAGAACGAGGAACAAAGGCTCACCAAAGGCACTTTGTCTTGTATGAACTGCAATAATTTTTTTCCAGTTGGGTTTATTTACCAGGGACCATCTTTGAGGAGTTCAAGGCTGGACAGTGAAGGTCCATGGCCTGTATTCACACCTATCTGGTTCACACTGGTTCGATTTCTGTAGCTGTGACCAGTTCAGTCTGTGATCTCAGGTCTGCCTTCTGGTCCCTGTGATGCTTCGTGGTATGCCTTCATCTCCGGTGACTTCACCAGCTATTCACAAAAATGACAAATTATAAATATCTAAACATATATACTGTTGATGGTTGTATAATGTGAAATCTAATGTAAAGTCTGTGTTTAAAAAATATGCTGCAAAAAATGTCAGATTTAAAAGTAATATATGAATATGAGTGTGGTGGTTATAAATGTGATGAATTATGCTGTTATTGTATTTTCTAAAATAAATACAGAAATTGCTGCAATTTTGTTGCCTTTGTATATGAGAGTGTGTATAGTGATGCACTAAACAGTTTATGGACTAAAAAAAACACCTGTCGTTGCATGTGACTAGAAGTGACTCAGTGTTAGAGCTCTACAGGATCTAAGAGTATTGCAGGATCTCTGAATTCAAACCCCCCTGACATAATGTGATGCAGGTATTAAAAATAATCCTTTTTTTTAGTATGAATGCCCCTGATTAAAGGTTAGAGGGGATAAACAATTTCATGTTTATTGCAAACCTCTGAACTTCAATCCTTACTGTTTTGTTTTTTAAATAATACTTTAATGACAACCATGTTTTGTTTTCTGATAAAGAGACCTGTTAAACAGCCCAGGAAGATGTGGAGGGTCTTTCATGATCAGTAAAGCACAATATATGATGACCATCATGAGTAATAATAAACAAACATTTCTACCTATAAAGATCCACATAAACCTGGAAGTTTTGTCTCACAAAGTACAATGCTGTGAAAATGTAACTGTTCTGTGACAAGTGATTTATTCTGTTTTTGTGTACATCTCATACTAAATTGTTTCAGAGCCATTCCCACTGAATGGGTGCCATTTTCGTCCCCAGGACATTATACAGTGCTGTGAAAAAGTATTTGCCCCATCCTGATTTCTTCTGTTTTTGTGTATATCTCATACTAAATTGTTTCAGAAATTAAAACAAAATCTAAGATAAAACAAAGGAAACCCGAGTAAACACAAAATACAGTTTTTAAATGATAATGTTATTTATTGAAGCAAAAACCAATAAAAAAAAATCCAATACCAACTGGGCCTGTGTGAAAATGTATTTGCCCCCATAGTTACTAATTCCCCAAATCTATGAAACTGCATTCGTAATGAAGTTCAGCTGGACTGGACACAACCAGGCCTGATTACTGCAAACCCTGTTCAATCAAATCAACACTTAAATAGAACTTTTTCAACAACAGGAAGTTGGTTAAAAGGTCTTACCCAGTAACACACCATGCCAAAGTTGAAGGAAATTCCAGAAATGATGAGGAAAACGGTGATTGAAATACATCAGTCTGGAAGGATACAAAGCTATTTCAAAGGCTCTGAGACTCCTCTGAATTTTGCCAAAACACACCTTGATGATCCTCAAACCTTTTGGAAGAATGTTCTGTGGCTTGATGAGTCAAAAGTGGAACTGTTTGGAAGACAGGGGTCCCGTTACATCTGGCATGAACCAAACACAGAAAGAACATCATTCCACAAAAAGAACATCATACCTACGGTCAAGCATGGTGGTGGAAGTCTGATGGTGTGGGCATGTTTTGGCAACTGGGCCTGGGCAACTTACAATAATTCAGGGAAACATGAATTCTGTTCTCTACCAGAAAATCCTAAAGGAGAATGCCCGGTCTTCAGTCCGTAAATTGAAACTTGAGCGCAACTGGATTATGCAGCAAGACAATGATCCAAAACCTAGGAGTAAATCCTAGTCCTAAAAGTAAGTAAAAGACTGATCTCCAGTGTTATATTGAAGCGTTATATTGGTGGTAGGTTTAGGTTGTTTTATGTTGTATTTTGTTTGAAGATCTAAAACTATTTAGTATGAGATATGCACAAAAACTGAATAAATCGGGATGGGCAAATACTTTTTCACATCACTGTATGTAGATTAAACATATAGTACCTTCTCTGCTCTAAGAGAGTTTCTTCTGTGTTACGCTGTGGATATGTTTGAAATGGCATATTTCTAGTATATTATATACTACACCATTCCTCCAAGAAGTATCATTTGGTAAATTAGTCAAGTCATTACCTGTCAGTCAAATTCAGCTGTGGGCTTCTTAATTTCCTTAGAATTACACTATACTATATTTTCATAGTAACTATGACTTAAAATGTATTAACATGTGAGTGACGCATGCTTTCACACCAATAGCATTTCACAAGAGAAATGCAATTGCAAATGGACAATTGCAAACGCTAGTTCCTGTTTTCGAATCGTTTGCCGGGAGTTTGTTGTTTGTTGTTTGTTGCTTGTGTCGGCATTTAAATTATACTGTTTCCTTTTTTATTAATAACTTTGCGCTATCATTTCCATTTGTTATAGCTAGTCTTATTTACATTCTCACTCGAATACTGCTGTTTAAAGCCGACAACGTGTCGGTTGTTTCTTCACCTTTGAGTGCAGGTGAGGACTCGTTCAAATTGCACACGGTGCAGTTGGAGTTGGAGGCCGTGGAGAAGCAGATCCGCGACCTACTAAAGAAGCAGGCCCAGCTGCGTGAACGGAGAGCCGCGCTAGAGACGTCCCGCGCTGAAGCTCACAAAAGCACGGTAAGCTCACGGCGTGATACGATCACTCCCACCACCTCTACTCCGTGCGTTTCTCTGCACAGGGGCCATGCACCCAGGACGCATCCAGCCCAGGTCTCCTTCACTCCGGCGCCGACACACCTCGGACCTTGGGTGCACCAACAGCGGAAGGCGCGGCCCAGACGTCGGGCAAGGACCTCTCCCCCTCCGCCGCCCCCAGTCTTCGAGATCGCCACCAGGAACCGCTTCGCCCCTCTCCGCGAGACCAAACCCAACGCCGTGATCATCGGAGACTCCATTATCCGGGACATCCGCATCACCTCAACTAAAGGTAAGGTTCGCACCCACTGTTTTTCTGGCGCTCGTGTTCTTGATGTCGCTGCGCAGGTACCCGCGATCCTGAAGGATGCCAAGAACACCGGAGCTGTCGTGCTGCACGCGGGGATGAACGACATCAGGCTGCGGCAGACGGAAATCCTGAAGAGGGACTTCGGCAGCCTGATCGAGACGGTACGCAACACATCGCCCACAACGAAGATCATCGTGTCTGGACCTCTCCCCACATACAGACGTGGACTTGAAAGGTTCAGTAGACTTCTCGCTTTAAACGAATGGTTAATTACATGGTGTAATGAACAGAATCTGCTCTTTATTAATAACTGGAATCTTTTCTGGGAGCGCCCTAGATTGTTCCGCGCTGATGGCCTGCACCCCAGCAGACTCGGAGCGGATCTCCTATCAGACAACATCTCCAAGACACTACACACCATATGTCTCGTGAGTACTACTTCAAATAACAATAACAGTTATGATAGTCAATGTTCGAATTACTTAAATGACAATACGACATGTGTAGTTTATCCTATAGAGACTGTGTCTTTTCCCCGAGCTAAACAAATATGTAGAAATTTTCGGAAAGTTTGTTTGAGTAACCTAATTAACATAAAATTAGACCATACTGAATGCATAGCCAGCACCTTTGATCTGAAGCTAGGACTGTTAAATATTAGATCTCTTGCATCTAAAGCACTTATTGTTAATGAAACCATTACTGATTAGGAGTTTAATATAATGTGTTTAACAGAAACATGGGTTAAACCAAACGAGTACATAGCACTAAATGAAGCCAGTCCTCCTGGATATAGTTATATACATCAGCCCCGTCTAACTGGCAGAGGAGGAGGTGTTGCACTCATTTATAATAAAAACCTAGGCGTCACACAAACATCTAGCCATAAGTTCAACTCCTTTGAAGTTCTTCATACTAGTATAACTTATGTAACCACTAAAAATAAGCCTATTGAGTCGATTCCACATTATTATTATTATTATTATTTACAGACCCCCAGGGCCATACTCTGAATTTCTTGGTGCATTTGCAGATTTTATCTCGAACCTGGTTATTTCTTTAGACAAAGCATTAATTGTCGGTGACTTTAATATTCACTTTGACAACCCGGAAGATCCTCTGAGAACAGCGGTTGTGTCTATTTTAGATTCAGTAGGGGTCAATCAGAATGTAATTGGGCCCACTCATAATGGTGGTCACACTCTTGACATTATACTAACATACAGATTAAATATAGAAAATATAGTCACATTTCCGCAGTCTGAAGCTATCTCGGATCATTATCTCATCTCGTGTAAATTGCGCATTGATCATAATGTATGCACTTTATCACGCTACTGTGTCAAACGTACATTCACGTCAGCTACTGCACAGAGTTTTATCGATAACCTCCCAGAGATATCAACTATGATTCGATCACCGTCTGATCTCATAGAACTTGATCAGGCGACTGAATGCTTAGAGTCAGTGTTCCGCTACACGTTAGATAAGGTAGCTCCACTTAAAAGAAAAATAATTAGAGAGAAAAAGCTAGCACCCTGGTATAGTGATCACACACGCACCTTAAAACCGATCACTCGACAGTTAGAACGTAAATGGCGTCAAACCAAATTGGTAGTATTTCAAACAGCATGGAAGGAGAGCCTTCTGAACTATAGGAAATCTCTTAGTGCGGCTAGATCAGTCTATCTCTCTACCTTAATTGAAGATAACAAAAATAATCCTAGATTCTTATTTAATACTATAGCAAAATTAACTAGGAATAAAACCACCACAGAAACAGGCACACAATCATTATATAGCAGCGATGATTTCATGAGTTTTTTTTTATTATTTTTTTTTATTAGCAAAATTGAAAATATTAGACAAGAAATTCAGACTATTAATTTAAAACTAGACAATCTTACTAACCCTGTAGATGATAATAATAATATAGCTTGGTTCCTCTCAAGGTTTCTTCCTCATATCATCTCAGGGAGTTTTTCCTTGCCACCGTCACCGCTGGCTTGCTCATTGGGGATAAATTCATAAATTTAAAATCTATGTCCTGAATTTATATACTTCTGTAAAGCTGCTTTGGGACAATGTTCATTGTTAAAAGCGCTATGCAAATAAACTGAACTTGAACTTGACTTTGTCTCCATTTGAAATTTGGCAGACACTGTACATTCGTGTAAATGAAAATGCAAACGGTAATACACGATTTGTATGTTCATTTGAATTACGTCACAATATATGCGCCCACAACTAGGATGGCCAGGTTGTGTTCACCGAGTCTAAATGTTCAGGAGTTTAGGATCGGTCACTGTGCTCAGGTATTCTGCCAGTTTATATTCTCTGTTTATTCTTCTGTCCAGTGGTTTAGATAATTTTCTTTTTGTGTTTTTAATAATTTGATTTGGTCTGTCTGGGGTTTTGGTCTGGGGTTTGGCTGGACATGTTTTAGATCGTAAAGTCAGCTTTAAGACCAGCTTGCTGAGGTGGCTTCTCTCTGGGGTTAGCTCTTGGTATCTCAGTGCTTTGCAATGGAGGGTCTCTGTATCACTATTTTTTAAGTGGGCATGGAATTTAATGGTTCTTTTTTATTTTAATTATTAGCGGGTACAGTCCTAATTCTGCTCTGCAGGCATTATTTGGAGTTTTTCATTGTACCCATAGTATATTTTTGCATATTCTACCTGTAGAGTCTCTACTGGGTGTTTGTCCCATTTACTGAACTCTTAGTTTGTAAGCGGACCCAGACCTCACATCCATAGAGCACAATGGGTTCAAGAACCAATTGAATTATTTTTAGCCAGATTCTGACTGGGATGTCAATTTTGATATTTTTCTTAATAGCGTAAAAAGTTCTTCATGCTTTTTCTCTCAGGTCGTTCACAGCCTTATTGAAGTTTCCTCTATTGTTGATGTTTATACCGAGGTATGTGTAGTTCTGAATGTGTTCAAGGGACATGTTGTCTAATTTGAAATTATGATCTTGGTCTTGACATCTGTCTTTTTCTCAGAATATCATTATTTTAATCTTTTTTGGGGTAACTGACCGAGCCCATGTCTGACAGAAGGTGTGCAGGAGGTCTAGATGCTGCTGTAGACCTTCTTTTGTGGGTGACAGCAGCACCAGATCATCTGTGAACAGGAGGCATTTGACTTCAGTGTCTAGTAGAGTAAGACTGGGAGCAGCAGACTGTTCCAGAGCCCTTGCTAGTTCGTTGATGTGTATACAGGTGCATCTCAATAAATTAGAATGTCATGGAAAAGTTAATTTATTTCAGTAATTCAACTCAAATTGTGAAACTTGTGTATTAAATAAATTCAGTGCACACAGACTGAAGTAGTTTAAGTCTTTGGTTCTTTTAATTGTGATGATTTTGGCTCACATTTAACAAAAACCCACCAATTCACTATCTCAACAAATTAGAATATGGTGACATGCCAATCAGCTAATCAACTCAAAACACCTGAAAAGGTTTCCTGAGCCTTCAAAATGGTCTCTCAGTTTGGTTCACTAGGTAAGCCACAAACATTCATTGCCAAAGAAGCTGGCTGTTCAGAGTGCTGTATCCAAGCATGTTAACAGAAAGTTGAGTGGAAGGAAAAAGTGTGGAAGAAAAAGATGCACAACCAACCGAGAGAACCGCAGCCTTATGAGGATTGTCAAGCAAAATCGATTCAAGAATTTGAGTGAACTTCACAAGGAATGGACTGAGGCTGGGATCAAGGTATCAAGAGCCACCACACACAGACGTGTCAGGAATTTGGATACAGTTGTCGTATTCCTCTTGTTAAGCCACTCCTGAACCACAGACAACGTCAGAGACGTCTTACCTGGGCTAAGGAGAAGAAGAACTGGACTGTTGCCCAGTGGTCCAAAGTCCTCTTTTCAGATGAGAGCAAGTTTTGTATTTTATTTGGAAACCAAGGTCCTAGAGTCTGGAGGAAGGGTGGAGAAGCTCATAGCCCAAGTTGCTTGAAGTCCAGTGTTAAGTTTCCACAGTCTATGATGATTTGGGGTGCAATGTCATCTGCTGGTGTTGGTCCATTGTGTTTTTTGAAAACCAAAGTCACTGCACCCGTTTACCAAGAAATTTTGGAGCACTTCATGCTTCCTTCTGCTGACCAGCTTTTTGAAGATGCTGATTTCATTTTCCAGCAGGATTTGGCACCTGCCCACACTGCCAAAAGCACCAAAAGTTGGTTAAATGAGCATGGTGTTGGTGTGCTTGACTGGCCAGCAAGCTCACCACACCTGAACCCCATAGAGAATCTATGGGGTATTGTCAAGAGGAAAATGAGAAACAAGAGACCAAAAAATGCAGATGAGCTGAAGGCCACTGTCAAAGAAACCTGGGCTTCCATACCACCTCAGCAGTGCCACAAACTGATCACCTCCATGCCACACCGAATTGAGGCAGTAATTAAAGCAAAAGGAGCCCCTACCAAGTATTGAGTACATGTACAGTAAATGAACATACTTTCCAGAAGGCCAACAATTCACTAAAAATGTTTTTTTTATTGGTCTTATGAAGTATTCTAATTTGTTGAGATAGTGAATTGGTGGGTTTTTGTTAAATGTGAGCCAAAATCATCACAATTAAAAGAACCAAAGACTTAAACTACTTCAGTCTGTGTGCACTGAATTTATTTAATACACGAGTTTCACAATTTGAGTGGAATTACTGAAATAAATGAACTTTTCCATGACATTCTAATTTATTGAGATGCACCTGTATATTGAATAGGGTGGGACTCAAGCTACAGCCCTGCTTCACTCCCCAACTCTAAAGGAGGGAATCTGTGTGTTTGTCACCAATTTTAACTGTGAATTGGTTGTTTGTGTAAATTTGCTGATATCGTATGTTTCTCTCTCTCTCTCTCTCTCTCTCTCTCTCTCTCTCTCTCTCTCTCTCTCTCTCTCTCTCTCCCTCCCTTCCTCCCAAATCACTGCCGAAAAAACAGCAAAGTTCAAGCAGAGTTATCGGGTAAAAGGTATGAAGTGTCACCTCTTTTTAAAACCTTTCTGCAAATTTAAGTTAATATAAGAATGTTGTATTGGGTTTAGAGGGTGTGTTGAAAATTAATTTAATGACATGATACTTTGCACTGAGTGTTGGAGTCTCACGCTACTGAACCCTTTCATGCAGTGTCCACACATATGGACAGTCAGTTTAGGTCTCCTTTATATGTGTGTGTGTGTGTGTGTGTGTGTGTGTGTGTGTGTGTGGTCTGGGTTTTGCAAGTGCAAAAGTCAAAGTCTCCGAAGAACTGTAGCTGGTTCTGCAAGATGCTCAGTAAAACTTACCAGCTCATTTCCTTATAAAACTGCACACACTGTACCGGAGATTTTTATTTTTTTTGTCACACCAAATATTGGCTTTGTTTCATTTACTACTGTTTACTGCTCTTTGCAGTTTTATTTATTTTAAATGTAGAAACATTTAATTTCATTATTTTGAAGGCATCTTTGCTCTACAGCATTTCTTTACAAGTACCTACAACTTTTGCACAGTACTGTATATGCCTTTTAATTGATATGGGAGGTATTTTACTATACTATACTGATTCCACTTGTGAACTATGCAATATTTCATAATTAGAGCCACCTGAATGTCAGTTATTGATATCTAGAATACAAGTTTAAAGTGTTTTTTGTTTCTAAAACATTGACGGTACAATGGGTTCAAATTTAGTAGGGTTACACTCTGGGAGGTCCTCTACTATATTATGCTGATTGGATAATTAGAGTGACTAAAAATCACACAGATATTGATGACAAAATGGTCTAAATCTAGTTTAGGAACAAGACTGAATATGCTGTATCATATTGTTTTAATTGCACCTTCAAACAATCAAAGGTTATATAATTGAGACTGTAACTATATAGTGTAAAGTTTTCCCGTGTAATTCTGAAACACTTTAACATTATCATGGTTTAATGATTTCAGCAGGAACAAAAACCAGTTTGCTTTTAAATCTAATTTGCTATTTAAATAAATTAACAATTTAATGAAATGTCAAATTTACATGTGTTCGGTTATACAAAATACTCCATATATTATTTTATGCTTTAAGACCAAGGGCAAGTGGCAGATCTAGTCCATGCCACAGAACGAGCTGAAGGACTTTTCCTGTTTGGAATAGCTAACTGTGGTTATGCAAGATAATACTGTACTTATAATTTATCTCAACACAGTTTAACAATATTCTAATTGTTAATAACTGTTTAACAATCTTAAACAGATGCACATTAAGTGAAAGCTGCATCAAAAAAAAAAAAAACCCTTCCAATCAGCCTACAAAGCATGTCTTTGGACTGAGGGAGGAAGCTTTGGTCCTATGGCCACTGGCCTATGTAGAGTGGCCACACTGAATTTGTGTGCTTCTGTGGGAATGAGTCTTTGTGTTATCTACAAACTCAGTGCTGGAATATGCACACCACAATGTCATGCCTGGTTTGAGTATGAATGTTGCACAAGTTAGTTAAACAGTTGTATGTATAAATGATATCCCTGATTTTCAGATTCACAATATGGCTCGGCGTGTTGCTGTGATTGGAGGAGGAAGCGCTGGACTGACCTGCATAAAGTGCTGCTTGGATGAGGGTCTGGAGCCAGTGTGTTTTGAGAGCAGCACTGACATTGGAGGACTCTGGAGGTTTAAGGTGAGATGTTTTGCAGGAGAAATTAGACTAGATTTTTAATAAAACACTGCTTTATGCAAAATTTCATCACAGTACAGGTAACTACAGAAATAATGGGAACACTTGAATAAATGAGTATGTATCTCACTGGAGCATGTAAACATTACACACTGTCTTCCCAGTCCCATCAAGATTTGGGACTTTCCAAAACAATCTCTGTCATTGGAACACTGTCATTTTATCTAAGAGACAAGACATGGAAACAGGGAACATCAGAATCAAGTAAACACAGTTCAGAACTACAGTCAGAAACTTGCAAAACAAGGCAAACACATGAGAAATGGGTACATACAGTACAGTGGTAAATTTTCCACAAAGCAGGTGAAATTAGCAAAGCAAAAGCAAAGCTGGCCTTTTGCGTAGGGGACATACACAGTCAGCCAGGGTGCCATCATTATTCTTTGCTGAAGATGGCAGTCTCTGAACAACTGCAAGAAGCCAGTTCCTGAGCAACCCCATCATATGTTGCACATCCAAGAGGAAATGATTCATACAACATATGTATTCAACCAAGTATGACATTGTGGTGTGTATATTCCAATAGTTTGTAGGTAACACAAAGACCCATTCCCACAGATGCCAACCTAGTGAACTAGCATGTGTTTTTGATAGAGACTCTAAAGCACTTCTATAATTCTCTGGATAAGGGTGTCTTCTAAATGCTATAAAAGTAACAAAAATTAGCAATTTAGACTCAACAGTATATTCCAGATATAAAAGTACAGTAATCCACACAAATTGTATGATTTGACATCAACCTAGTCGAGGTTTACAGTAGTTAGTCTTCTTATATGTAAATTTAAACACACTCAGGAGCACGAGTAGGATACGAACTTTTTTTTTTCCCCCCCAAATTTTACAGGATTTTTTTAAAATACCTATTTTTTGTGTGAAAGCTAATATAAACGATTTACACATTTCTTGGTATCCAGCTTGATAAATGAGACATGTGGCCAAAGCTGAGGTGCAGAAGGTGCTAAAGAAACTTCAAGGCCAGCAGGAAGGTTTTGTGATTGAGCCCTCCACTTAATGTGCACATGAAGACAGTAAACAGGAGGAAGATGAGACCATAGGACAAAAGAGGCTAGGCTATTGCAGAGTCCATAATATCTAGGGGCCCTGAAGCAACAAGGATGGCATATATCTCGTAGAGAAGTCAGACAGGTAACAGAGACAGGACCTGGGACAGACACAGGAACAGAGCACTAGACAATAACTACACAATAAGTTACTACAATCTACACCCAGAACTGATCGAGGGGCTAATGGTACGTGTACATGGTAGGGATGGGTGATATGGACTTAAAACTATATCACGATATTTTCTGGTATTTATTGCAATAACGATATCAGTGATTATAAAAATATAGTACCATTCACCACTGTTTTTGGCTACAAGTGATGGCTGCATGCAGTCTTGAGAGCCTCACAAACATTGATCTAAAAGTAAAACTTACCCATCATCAGATAGGCTCTTAAAATATACCAATTACATAAAAGAATTAAAAAAAAATCCAAACACCAGGCTTCTCGTTTAGTGATAAACTCCTCCTCAGCTCCACTTCTGCTTTCCGCCATATTTGTTTTCGCTCTGCACGTGAGCTGCGAATGGACCGTCACACACAGAAATACGTCATCGACTAGGCTTTATCGTTATTATCGTGGGAAGATTAATTCTTATTGTGGGGAGAATTTCCAACGGTATATCGCCAATGATAAAATATCTCCCATTCCTAGTACATGGTGCCCTACAATTCTTGTATCCCATTCAGGGTGTATTTTTGCCTTGCACCCAGAGTTCCAGGGACAGGTTACTGATCCACCAAGATCCAGTCCTGATCAGAACAAAGTAGTTACTGAAGATGGATGAATGAATGATTTGTTGTGTCATGTACATGCTGTAATTCATTAAAAAGTCCACAAAAACTCTCATCTGGAAATATAAGATGGCCTGAGTTGCATATTGCACTCATGCAATATAAAGTGCAAAGGCCATTACTGTGATAATGATTAATGAAGGATACATTGTGCAAAACTAGTTTATGATCTACATTTTCTAGTAATATAGTACTATCCTTGATAACAGGGTACTGGAGCTTCAGAGTGCATTCCCTGTCAGGCTCAGAACGTGGGATAGCACACATGTAGGACACTGGAGTAGAGGCAGGAAGAACTACTTTTCTGAAGTCAGGGCAGGAGAAACCAAATCCACATAGACTGTATACTGACACACCAGAAACCGTAGCCAGATGGCACCAGGAATGGCCTCAGACACCAGAATCAATGCAGAGAATTGAAAATCCACAAAAGAAAAGATGAATGGAAATGGAAGAAGGGACTTGCAGGGTTGCAGAGGCATGAAGAATTTGATTGGCTACAGTCCAGTAGATTAGAGTAGGAGGACTGATGTAGCAAGACTTTGAAATCTTCTCTAGCTAATGGACCAAACCTGGTACAAAAACCCTGCTTTTGACAATGTTTGCCAGTCGCCAAATGGTATTTTACACCCTCAACTGAGCTTCAATAGCTTCTTACATGAGTTTCAAAGGAGAGATTGGAGTCAACCAAGTACACAAAGTTCTTTCACTGCTGCATATGATGTACTGTAACTTCTAGCTGCATGAGATCCTAGTACAAGTACTTCTGTCTTGTCAGAATTAAGTAGAAGGAAGTTAATAAGCATCCAGTCTCGAATGTCCTTTACACATTCCTCAACTTTGTTAAGCTGGTGTCTGTTATCTGGCTTTGCTGAAACAGCATAACAGTGGAAGCTAATAAGATGTTTACAAATAATTTTACCCAGAGGTAGCTTATATAGACAAAAAAAGCACTGGACCTAAAACAGAACCTTGTGGAACACCAAACTTTACCTTAGTATGCATAGAGAAGTCAGTATTCAAAAAATGTTATTCCTGTGCAGCTGATGTGCTGCAACCTTTTCTGGGATCTTGGAAATAAAAGGGAGGTTTGAAATTGGCCTATACTTGGACATCAGGGGTTTGATAACTGCTAGTTTAAAGGATTTAGGTGCACAGCCAGTGCTAAGGGAAGAACTGAGTATTTTTTAGAAGAGGTAATGATCTGGGATAGCTTCAGACTATGGAAGTGTGACTATATTTTCTGTATTTAATACGAATGTTCCCTGGTGGACTAGTGGCAAGCATGCAGCCATTCCCGGTCAGGGAACCAACCCCAGCCACTGGAAGGTTTCACAAGTCAGTGCACTCTCAGTGCTGGTCCCAAGACCGGAAAATGGGGAGGATTGCTCCAGGAAGGGCAAACTTGTGCTAGAATCAAAATATGCGGCCGGTTGATGCGCTGTTGCGACCCCAAATAGGCGCAGCCGAAAGGGGGGGGGGGGGGGGGGTCAGAATGTTAGTATTACATCAAGAGTTTGACCACCATTATGAGTGGTCATCCTATTATGTTCTGATTGACCACTACAGAATCTAGAATGACATAAACACTGTTCTCAGAGGATCTTCCAGGTTATCAAAATGAATATTGAATTCTCCAACTATTAATGTTTTGTCTAAAGAAACAACCATGTATGAGATGAAATCTGCAAATTCAGAAGAAATTCAGAATGCGGCCCTGGGAGTCTGTAAATAATAATTAGTGGAATCGACTGAAATATCACCTAAAAATACCGCCATTCTTTGTGCTGTACACAACATCAAGTGGCACACATACAGTGCCCTCCACTAATATTGGCACCCTTGGTAAATATGTGCAAAGAAGGCTATGAAAAATTGTCTTTATTGTTTAACCTTTTGATCTTTTGTTAAAAAAAAATTCACAAAAATACTCTGCTCTCAAACAACTGCAAACAAAACACAGGTTTATTTAAAAAAAAAAAAATCTTTGTTAAATATAGGTGTGCAACAATTATTGGCACCCATTTAGTCAATACTTTGTGCTACCTCCCTTTGCCAAGATAACAGCTGAGTCTTCTCCTATAATGCCTGATGAGGTTGGAGAATACATGGCAAGGGATCTGAGACCATTCCTCCATACAGAATCTCTCCAGATCCTTCAAATTTCGAGGTCCACGCTGGTGGACTCTCCTCTTAGGTTCACCCCACAGGTTTTCTATGGGGTTCAAGTCAGGGGACTGGGATGGCCATGGCAGGGCCTTGTTTGTGTGGTCAGTAAACCATTTTAGTGTTGATTTTGATGTATGTTTTGGATCATTGTCCTGCTGGAAGATCCAACCATGGCCCATTTTAAGTTTTCTGGCAGAGGCAGTCAGGTTTTCATTTAATATTTGTTGATATTTGATAGTCCATGATGCCATGTATCCTAACAAAATGTCCAGGTCCTCTGGCAGAAAAACAGCCCCAAAACATTAAAGAGCCACCACCATATTTCACCGTGGGCATGAGGTACTTTTCCATATGGCTACCTCTCTGTGTGCAACAAAACCACCTCTGGTGTTTATTGCCAAAAAGCTCTATTTTGGTTTCATCTGACCATAGAACCCGATACCATCTGAAGTTCCAGTAGTGTCTGTCAAACTGAAGTTTGTTTTTGGATGAGAGTAGAGGCTTTTATCTTGAAACCCTTCCAAATAACTTGTGATGTAGGTGACTTCGGATTGTAGTTTTGGAGACTTTCTGACCCCAAGACGCAGCTAACTTCTGCAGCTGTGATCCTTGGAGTTTTTTGGCCACTCGAACCATCCTCTTCACGGTGCATTAGACAATATACACACATCCAATTCCAGGTTGATTCATAACATTTCTAATTGTCTGGAACTTTTTAATCATTGATTTTTTTTAAATCACCATTTTTGCATGTGCAGGAGACACCAGAGGCTGAACGCGCCAGCATGTACCGCTCACTGGTTGTAAATACCTCAAAAGAGATGATGTGCTTTAGTGATTTCCCCATGCCAGCACACTATCCGAACTACATGCACCACTCCATGCTGCTGAACTATTTACGGCTGTATGCTGAGCACTTTGACCTGCTCAAGTACATTCACTTCCAGGTTATCATTAGTTATTTCTTTGTTTCATTTTTCTTTTTTGCACTTAGATGTTACTACGCATATGCAAAAGATAATGTGTGTATGTTTCAGACAACAGTACTCAGTGTGAGACAGAGGCATGACTTCTCTCACACAGGACAGTGGGAGGTGGTAACTGAGAACAGAGATGGACACAAAGAAACACAGGTGTTTGATGGGGTGCTTGTGTGTTCGGGACACTTCACACACCCTGTTACACCCCTCTCAGCGTTTCCTGGTATAATCATGCTACCACTCTTCATACCTGTAAAGCACATCGACTTCAAAATCAGTCTTATTTTGATCCATTTAATTTTTTTCTGATTTAGGAATAGAAACATTTCAAGGGAAGTGCTGCCACAGTTGGGAATATAAGGATCCACATTCGTTCCATGGGAAGAGGGTGGTGATTATTGGCATTGGCAACTCTGGTGGAGACATTGCTGTGGAGATCAGCAGAGTGGCAGAAAGAGTAAGCACAATCAGAGAACTGATCAGCACACACTCCTGTACACTTCTGGTTTTCCAGACACTGGTTAAAACAAATAACAGACAAAGGTTTTTATTGAAATGAAATTAATCTCTATTTGTACAGCTAGTCTATCACTCAGAAACCAGCCATCTGTTCATTCATAATATATTATTCCCCATATTATTTCCATTAAAGACTAATGGTAGGTTATCATTTAACATTGTGGACTACACCGATGAGCCAAAACATTAAGTCACTCTCAGATGAAGCAAGTAATATTGACTATCTTGTATTAATGATGCATGTCATGGCCTGGGATATATTAAATGGTAAGCAAATATTCAGTACTCATAGTCAACCTGTTGGATGTGGGAGAAATGGGCAGTCGTCAAAACCCGAGTGCTAAATCATTATGGCCAGACAACTGGATCAGAGCATCTCCGAAAAGGCAAGGCTTATGGGGTGTTCCCGGTCAGCAGTGGTGAGTACTTACTGACGGTGATCTGAGGAGGGACAAACCAGCACCAGGGTACTGGGTGCCCAGTGCTCATTGATGCGCAAGGGCAACAAAGGCTATCCAGTGTGGTCCATACCAACAAAAGCGCTACAGTCACAGAAATGTTTTAAAGATGGTTACATGAGAAATCTGTCACAACACACACATTGCATTACACCCTGCTGCATATTGGGTTGCCTAGCCACAGACCAGTCAGAGTTGCTAACTCCTGTCCTCCATCGAAAGCAGATTCAATGTGCATGCAAGAGTCAGAAGCAATGGAAGGAGCAATAGAAGAAGGTTGCCTGGTCTGATGAGTCCCTATTTCTTTCACATAACGTGGACAGCCGGGTACGTGTGTGCCATTTAACTGGGGAAGTCATGGCACCAGGATGCACTGTGAAAAGAAGACAAGAAATGTTCTGCTAGGAAACATTTGGTCCTGGCATCCATGTAGATGTCACGTGGCAAACCAGAGCATGTTAGGCAGATCATCTTAATGTTTTGGCTCATCTGTGTTAATGCTCTTTTTTTTATTGTGCCTACAAACGCATCCATACCATAATCTAATTTAACATTTTGTTTCCTATATATTTTTACCTCAAAGACTTTTCTGAGCATGCGTGAAGGAACATGGGTTGTAAGCCGTTTGTCTACTGGTGGCCTGCCTTTGGACATGAACATGTTTACACGTCTGAACACCCTTCTGCTGCAAGTGCTTCCTCAAGCTCTGCTAAACCGGGCAATGGAGAGATTCTACAATCAGAAATTTAACCACAGGCTGTACGGACTGCAGCCCAGCCACAGGTGCAGTGGAACAAAACAGCAGAACACTACAACTCACACCTGATAGGACATAAAGCACTTTTCTGAAAATCTATGCATTTGTAGCCAGGGATTAATAAAGGCTTTATTGTTAGGGATAAGTACTGCATCCCAGAAAAACTCATCAGTAAACACTAAAATCTATTAAAGGACTTAAAGGACTACATCACCCAAAAAGGGGCTGTTGTAATTATCATTTAATGATGCAGCATACTGCTTGCTGTTCCATTGTAGTGTTTATTCACTATTAGCTGTGCTAGCAATTTTAGTAAAGGATTAAGTAAAGCATTCCTTCAATGGCATCTTGCTTATCTACTAACCCCATTTCCATTCCATTTTTTTCTAAAATGCAATAAAAACAAAAATCTGTGATTTGTCAAATCTCTACTGTAATTATCTGGCAAAAGTACAAAGAAAAGATATTCAATGTTTTCACTGACCAACTTAATTGTATTTTGTAAATATTAACAAATTTAGAATTTGATGCTTTCAACACACTAAAAAAAAAAAGTTGGGACAGAGGCAAAATAAGACTGAAAAGTTTATGGAATATTCAACTAACACGATTTTGGAGGATCAGGTTAATTAGTAATAGGGGAAGTTATGAGGATTGGGCATAAAAGGAGCATCCACCAAAATCTCAGCCTTTGCAAGCAAGGATGGGTCATGGCTCACCACTTTGTGCTAAATGCGTGAGAGAATTGTCAGTCAGTTCAAAAAGAACACTGCTCAATGCAGAATTGCAAATAATTTAGGTCTTTCACCATCTACAGTGCATAATATTGTGAAAAGATTCAGGTAATCTGGAGAAATCTCATTGCGTAAAGGGTAAAAGATGAAAAAGACCAACCAGAGTGTTATAAGTGAAAGGTGCAAAAGCCAGCATCTGTGATGGTATGGTGGTGCATCAGTGCCCACGGCATGGGTGACTTGCATATATGTGAAGGTACCATTGACGCGGAGGCATATATTGGGATTTTAGAGAGACATGCGCCTCATTCTGCACATGTTACAACAGCGTGGCTTCGTAGACACAGAGAGCGTGTGCTTGACTCGCCTGCCAGCAGTCCAGATCTGTCTCCTATGGTACATCATAAAGAGGAGAATCAGACAATGGCGACCAAGGACTGTTGAGCAGCTGAAGTCTTGTATCAAGCAAGAATGGGCAAAAAATCCACTTGCAAAACTGCAACAATTAGTATCCTCAGTTCCCAAATGATTAAAAGGTGTAATTAAAAGGAAGGGTGATGTAACACAGTGGTAAACATGCCTCTGTTTTTTTTTTTTTTTTTTTTTGAGTGTGTTGAAGGCATCAAATTCTATGTGTGTTTATATTTACAAAATACAATTAAGTTGGTCAGTGAAAACATTGAATATCTTTTCTTTATACTTTTGTCAGTTAATTAAAGTTTCAAGAGACTTGACAAATCACAGATTTTTGCTTTTATTGCATTTTCGAAAAAGTCCCAACTTTTATGGAAATTGGGTTAGTATTTCTTTTGCAGGAACCTCAGTCATGAACGCATTATTAATGATGACCTACCAGGACGCATCCTTCAGGGGGCACTGCAGTTGAAACCAAACGTGCGAGAGTTCCGAGGCTCGACCGTTTTATTTGATAACAAGGCAATCGAAGATGGAATAGATGCAGTTGTCTTCTGTACAGGATACAAGACAAGCTTCCCATTCTTATCGTCTACAGAGAACAACAATCCTGTGGGGGAAGTGAGCCTCTACAGAAGAGTCTTCCCTCTGTTCATAGAGCGCCCCACACTGGCCTTCATAGGCTTACTCAGTGCCGCAGGACCTTTAATGCCTATAATGGAAATGCAGGCACGATGGGCCACCCGAGTCTTTGCAGGTATTACAGAGCGAGGAGTGTAATGAAACACTGCTGACAAGATTCTCACAAAATCAACTGAAATGAATGCTGATGCTTCATAAAATTGACTTCATCTCAGCATTTTACATAGTTATCTATGAACAGAGCAGGGCAGTGGTCATGTAGAAACTTCTTGCCTTTTGGTTAGAAACAAGACAAATGACTCAAGGAGGTCAATGGCTACCAAATTGTTTGAGTACAAATCACTTATCAGTTAAGCTACTGATAGCATGAGAGAGAAAATTATTTAATGAATTAATACATTGTTAGTCATTTATAATGTGACTAATATTGTGTTATATGTGATTTATGTAAGTGAACTAGCCTGATGGTGAGTCCTGAATGTCTGGAAAAAAAGTTAAAAGATCTTGAAACAGCTTGTTCACTCTCTTTCTCAAGGTTTAAACCAACTTCCTCCCCTATCAATAATGCACAAGATCACCGAGAAAGACTGGAAGGCAAATATGAAAAGGTGACTTTGTTTAAATTTTTCATCTACATTTAATTATTTATATATAATTCCTTTCTTCAGATGTTTGCTGTCCTAACACTGTCTCATTTCTCATGTCTCTTGGTCTTTCACAGATACTCTTGTCCAAAGAAAGCTGCTCTCATGGTGGACTATATTCCTTACTTGGATTCCATTGCACAGGAAATCGGTGTGCGTCCCAACCTCTTGTGGCTATTCCTAACCAATCCTGGTTTGGGTTTGAGGGTTCTGTTCGGTCCCTGCACCCCGTACCAGTTTCGGCTGTGTGGGCCGGGTCAGTGGGATGGGGCTCGTCAGGCCATCCTCACCCAGTGGGAGCGTGTAGCCCAGCCATTCAAGACACGCCCCATTCCAGAGCACAAAACTTCTGGACTATATTACTGGCTGAGTCTGGCAGGAGGGGTGATGGTGATTTTTGCTCTCACTGAATTGCAGAAGAGAAATAAACCTTTCTTCAGTACCTGATTACATATAGTATCGCCTTCTATAGCATAGTCTGCTTTAGAGTTTTGCATTTAAATAGAATGATTTTTACTCAGTAATTGTCGTGATCTTTTTCTGATTAATCGTGCAGATCTACACATAACTATAGTAATTATGCAAGGTGACAAAAAAAAACTAAAAAGTTACAAGATATTAACTTATTTAACGCTTAAACTCATTTACATTTGAATTCACGCTTTTGCGTGCTAACTAACGTCATTGTGGAAACCTTACCTATGCATAAGCGGTGTATCCACAAGGCTATGGCAACTTGGCGGGCAAATCCATAAGTCATTTGGCCGACCAGACTTCATACTGAAACTTTACCTCTAAAGCACAGACAATTTCAAGCTTTCACAAGAATTTTTAAGTTTACACTCCTCAATAGGCTGCCGCACACTCTAAAAAGTAATTCAGGGGACCTATTAACACAACTTAATTAAACGCGTGGTTGCAAGATAAAAATACTAATTTATTAACTTAATTAAACCTTTTAAGTTGCTCCAACTAGATTTTCTTCAGTAGTTTTAGCTTTTCCATGTTTTTGGTAATTTAGGAGTTTTTAAGAAATGAATTCATTCAACAACAATATTGCTAAACAATTAACTTTTTTTATTTTGAACTGCAGTCGTGTATTTAAACACAATATTCAAGGACACAAATCTTGGAAAAAAAACGACAAATTTACTACAATGGAGCTAGAAGGCTATCTATGTGAATGACAAAAGATTATTTTTTACAAATGTGTACACGAATAAGCAGAAATTTAATCATGCTTTTCCTTCCTACGGCACAAATGAAAAGTCCTCTATAAGCCCTTATCCATGGCTATGCTAAACTAAAGGGTAGATATTCAAATTACACTGCTAAATATGACTAGTGTTAGCTATGTGTAGCAGTACAACATGGTTCATCAACTGTATTAGCAGGTGCAGGTGGGTTAGCAGGTGTAGCCTAACTTTTATACGAGTCCACTATTGGGCATATCACAATGAGAATATGCTCAAATTCATTGCTTTATTAGAGTTTATTTGTAAATGAAATGACACTCACCTTGAAATGTCCTTTGTATCGTATTTGTTCAGTCTACAGGTCCTCTAACACAGTCTTATCTGTCTAAATTTTTTCCAGGCATGTTAAGCGGGTAGGGGTGGGGGCTTGAAATCCTGAACTCAAGGTGTAGAAAAATTACGTTATCAAGCCAATTTCATTAAGTTACTACAACTTTAATTTTTGTTTTAAATCAAATAATACAGATATTTCAGTGTAAATTACACACAATATTAAGTTAATGTAATTATCAACATTATGTCAACACAACTCATCAAAATAATGTTTGCAACCTAAAAGGTTTAATTAAATTAATAAATTAGTATTTTTATCTTGCAACCACACGTTTAATTAAGTTGTGTTAATAGGTCCTCTGAATTACTTTTTAGAGTGTGCGGCAGCCTATTGAGGAGTGTAAACTTAAATTCTTGTGAAAGCTTGAAATTGTCTGTGCTTTAGAGGTAAAGTTTCAGTATGAAGTCTGGTCAGCCAAATGACTTATGGGTTTGCCCGCCATATTGCCATAGCCTTGTGGATACACTGCTTATGCATAGGTAAGGTTTCCACAATGACGTTAGTTACCACGCAAAAGCGTGAATTCAAATGTAAATGAGTTTAAGTGTTAAATAAGTTAATATCTTGTAACTTTTTTTTTTAGTTTTTTTTTGTCACCTTGCATAATTACTATAGTTATGTGTAGAGCTGCACGATTAATCAGAAAAAGATCATGATCTCGATTCGAACACCCACACCATCTCTTTCCTAAATGATAACGATTCGTCTGTCTATTTAACCTTTGACAAAAATCACACCAGAACATTCAAATCTGTGTTGGTGCTGCCGCTGAGCCACAGAGAGAGCAGTTATCATTTCTACATGGTTTTGTAACAATCTAAAAGCTCTTTATTCCACAGATACTCCAAGCTAGTCAGTGTATTCAACAGGTTGTTTCAGAGGCATAAGGTATTGCAAGTATTACATACAACAATGCGACAATAATAAAACAATGTGTTGACATGAAAAAGGAAATTTACTTCTGATACTCAAGTACTTTTAAAAGCAAGTACTTCTGTACTTTTACTTAAGTAAAAATCTGTCTTTACAACTTTCACTTGTAATGGAGTAATATGTGACCTGTACTTTGTCCACCTCTGGTTCTTTTCAATATATCTAACCACTCCTTGGACCTTCGGATGGATCAGGATCTGTACCTGAAGCATTCTCCGTTTTCTAGTTCAGAAGTTTAGCAGTTTAGTTGGGGGCCTTGCTGTTTGGCCGTGTTGGCCTGTTCATGAAGTCTTGAAATATTGTGTCTTTGTGACTTTTGGTTTTATGATGAACATGTTGATCAACTTATGTTGTTAAAGCTCATGCAGATTGTATTATTCCTGTATTGTTTGAAGGGCCCTGTTGGGCAATATGTGAAGTTGTGAAGTGAATAAAATATTTCATGTACAAAATTAACTTTGCATTGTTTTTAGGATCATGTTCTCACATAGCGTCCATTAATGTAAGTGTGTAAAAGTACGATATTTGTCTTTCAAATGTAGTTAAGGTAAAGTCACAGGTTTCCAGAAAAAGTACAGATACTCAAAAAGTGTACTTAAGTACAGTACTCAAGTAAATGTACTTTGTTACTGTCCACCTCTGAAAAGAACAATGAGGTCAATATATTACATATATTATAAATATTTATTTAATGGTATGATAGGTACAGTTAGAGAGATGATAGGTTAAAGTTTTTGAATACAATACTGCATTTGCATTCGACAAATTCCTTATGCCTTACATATGACAAAACAGTAATCAGATTTATGTGGGCAAACTGACATGGGATCATCTTGAAAATTATGCTTATTGATGCTAGCTATCATTAATTCCCACACCCAGAAAATAATGCTATAAGGGTAAATCTAAATAAAATAGCCTATAGCTGACAAGGCAGAAAGGGTGTGAAAAAAGAAAAAAAAAATGCTCTGGTCTTTTTATGTATTTTAAACAGTTAACTGCTCTACACATGCACACCTCATTGTTTACATTTAAACAACACCCTGAAATACGTTTTTCATGAACTCCTTGAAAGAAACACTTGAATGAGCGATACTTCTACAGCATTTACTGATGTTGTATCTGTTAACGTTAGTTGAAGCAATATGAAAAACACACTAGTTAACATACTAGTTAGTTAAAAATTGTTCAAGATGAATAAATGCTGTAAAATTCATTGCTCATTGCTGGTTGATGTTAGATAATGCATTAACTAAAGTGGATGCATTAAATAACGTCAACAAATTTGTCAGTGTAAAGTGAGAGGACGCTGGTGTGTTTGTTAAAAAGCCGGAATAAAGACATAAACAACAAACTGTTTCATTGGTTATGAAGCAATTAGTAATTAAAGGAGTGAAAAAGCTCAAGTATGTTGAAAAGTTATCAGCAGTTTATTCTCTGCAGTGGCCTGAGTCTAGTGGTAACATTCCTAAAATGGTATACATTCACACTTTGAATAATAAACAACAGTCTGCCATTGGCAATAATCTGCACACACTGGCAAAGACTGTTGTACTGCAAACCAGCCCCCATTATGTCAAGCTCTATGCAGATATATAGAAAGACTGATGTACTACAAATTGCCCTCACTTGTGATTTATCTATTTTATACTCACATTTTACACCATTTTATACATGATCATGAAATCTGAATCTGTTCTATTAGGTCAAACCAAGCATTTGCCTGCTTGTAATAACACCTTTGGCATAACTTTACTATAAGGTCCCATTCGTTAACGCACTGACTAACATGACCTAACAAAGAACTATTTTTTTTACAGAACTTATTCATCCTGGTTAATACTACTTAATAAAAATACAATTGTTCTTTCATATTAATTCATAACGCCACCCTGCATCAGATTTGCTGAATAGGATCTGATAGATGTTTCTTAATAATACTTAGATGCTGAGTCCAGATATGGCGTTAGTTTTGCTCTAGAACAACACAACGTTTCACAGACTATTTGTCTGCTGTTCATGTTGTAAACAAGTGTTATGTTTTGTGTACCTATTGTTGTAATTAATAAATAATAATAATGAAATTTGACAGCTTCTACCAATTTAAATAAAACCCTGTAAGCAATATAAACATAGCAAAATTATAAAAAAAACTTCATTCTTATTTTGTGGGAAAACAGTACGTGATAGGGAATTTTCAGTGGCATATTTGAACTCAGCATGACCAAAATAGGTAAAAACAAGTGTGATTTGCAAAACAGCATAAACTTTTTTTTTTCTAGATGCAGGGCGGTGTAATGAACTCTACCTAATGTTAACAGATACAGTGTTTGAAAAGGTTTTGTTCATCGTTATTTCATGTTAACAAATAAAACCTTATTGCAAAGTGTTACCTCCATTTTTATTTTAAAAGCTGAATGTTAACATCAGTTAACACATTATGAACATCAACTAACATGAAAAATAGTCTATTTATATATTAACGTGACGCTGCATGATAAACAAGATTGTTTGCTGTAAGCTGACAAACAAAAATAAGAATAAAATAAATAAATAAAACAAATAGAACCTTGCTGTACAATCAAAGAGTCCTAAATAGTTACATTCTTTAACAACCACTAAAAAGGTTCTTTGGGGAAGTAAAAATGCCAATTTGTCTTTATAGAAACCTTTTATCCATTTTAATTCGTTTCAGTCGTGTTTTTAAAAAGGCTTATATCAGTTAACCTAAAAACGGTCACCTAACTAAACTTTACAGCAACACTGTGAATAATGTTTTAAACAGTAAAATTGACTGAATTCCAAAACCCACATGTTGAGCCAGAACCTCGAGGCGTGGACACCTTTATCAGTCGCCACCGGCTACAGAAACACATCAGTGTTATGCAAGATTTGTAATTAGTCCTCTACGTACCATTTTCAAGCTCAGTATGAATGTAAACTTAAAACTTACACAAGTCTTTCTGTGAAATATATGTGTAATAACAAAGGTTACCGGTGTTTGAATATACAGATAGCGTTCATCTGCCCAGCTTAAAAGCCACCACTGAAAAAAAAATAAAACTGCGTGGAGTTATAGTAGCCTATTACTTAATAATAAAAACAAATCCTTGTAACTCTCATAAAACCTTTATTGTCCTTGAAGAAATATGGAATAAAAACAACGTTTGCATAATTCAATTGCGTTCATAAAAATAAGAAGAGTGTGGAAAGTAAAAATACAAATACAAACGACCTGCTCTTTCTACTTGTATATACACGGGTCAGAGTGCTGCTCGTCAAAGATTAGTGCAGCGTGAACATTCACAAGGTCCTTTATGAACATCTGCAAGTACAATACTCGAAAAGTAAATGTGAATCGATGCTTACCCCAATTGTTTTATCTAAATAGTCCCGTATCTCTTGTTTTGTTTGTGTCCTACCCGCACAAACATGGCTGCCATCTCTCATTACTACAGGTACAAGACCTCTCCCACTGCTGTGTGAGTGGAGATGAAATCACCCGAGAGCGCAACGACGTGTGTTTATAATAAATAAAAGCATATAAAAGAATATGTTGCATTATATCTAAATATATTTGCTGCTGTTATAAATATTAGGGCATCTGATTGAACCAAGACGAGTCATCGCCAGAAGCGGCCCAGACTCTAAAGCCAGATCCGGGCTAGTTATGGTGAACAAGAATCGGCCCCGGTACTTTACCGCCGTAACAAAAACACACGTGTCAGAGCGAGCCGTGGGCCACACTCAGCCCCGGATAATACATGCTGATGCCATGTCTGAGCCGCAGGCACCGCGGGGCTGCCGAGCTCGGGCCCATTACCACATGCTATCTGACGCTCGTCTAAGAAGAGTAAAAACAGAAAACGCCCACTAGTTCGCCATCAACACATTCAATTTACCCAGATGACCATGTATTCAATTCACCCCTCATGACCGGAGTCAGTGGCTAAGTTTTAAAAAATTTTGATCTTTTTTTTTTTTTTTTTTGCATGTTCTCGTATTTTGATCATGTTGTTATCTGTATTATTGAATGTGATGTGTGTATAATAAAGTATTATTGGCTAAAGTTAGTTAAGAATGACACAGGATATTCAGATTCGATTCCACAAAAGAATAACTCAGATGGTTTTTAAATGTTTGGGGATTTCAGTTCAGTAAAAGAGAACGAGTGTTTTTCTCAACAACGTAATCAACAAAATGTTTCAGCAGTTTCACAAACATCATTCTGTTCATTTATTGAAACACTCTTACAAATCAATTTAACAAAAAACTTTGACCCGTCCCCGGTTTTTATTTAACCAACAGCTTTTTCAGAACACAGACACACACACATAGCGCGGTTGTAACAACTCATTAACATACACACACACACACAGACAGAGGACAGGCAAACGTTATAAATCACACATGTTCATGCGTCATTCACGAGACCCCCGTATTTACATTTCTAGGGTCTTTAGGAGTTCACGTTGGGACAGTCGTCGTAACAGATAATTGCGCTAATAAAAACAGATAAGCATACAAACCATAGCTCTTTAACTATTTGTTTGTTTTTAAACATTAGATTCAGGTCACACACACACACACACACACGCACACAGAGGGGTCTGAAGGAGGGGTAGGGGGCGTGAAAAAGTGTGAAATCCTAGGATCAAACCATTAGCACACACACACATAGGCATTCATGATTTAGACGTTGCGGAGCACACATCGTCAGAGTATCGTGCTGCGTCTTCAACGTTCTAACCACGGCTGTTTATTTAATCAATAGCTTTCAACACACACACACATCCCATTAGCACCTATCACTTCGTGAAACATTAAACACACACACACACCTGGGAAATGCAACTCCTCACATACAGACAGAGGACAGGAAAAATAGCCATAAATGTACTGTCATAAATTACACACGTTCATGGGACATTCACGAGACCATAAATTATACAACGTCAGGGGGTCATAAATCAATTTTTGACATAAAGTGCATGATATAACTACTCCTGTACAGTGGAGGGTCCATCTACCTCCACTCAGACTCTTAGCAGTGTAAGAAATTGTTTGCAGTTGTCCTGATTAAAAATAATTGGTCTATTACAGACATTTATGTTATCAATTATATTGAATTATCATTGTCTTCCTAGCTGCCTGCAAAGGAACTGTATAAGGTCCATCTGCAAAGGCAAATTAGAAAAAGTGACATTGAGATGGACCTTCTACAACTTCAAATGGAGGAAAAAAAGCTGCACATAAAAAAAGGCCAGGCTTGAAACTGAATTGCTGGAGCACCGGTTAAAGGTGGGCAAAGTACTGTATTTGCCTACTGATGATTATTGTTGAATGGTAAAGCAATAAATTCAAATGTCTTTTTCAATTACATGAAATAAAGAAACAATGAACCACACTTGACTGTTCACTTTGTGCATTAATAATTTAATTAGAAGTGATTTTGGCAGATCACATCTCAACACCACCACTGTTTGAGTGCAAGTCATACGGTACACACGGCCCTACATAGAGTTTCCTTTCCCACACGCTCTGCATCACGCACGTTATACAGAAATTCCCTGGCGGGGGGAAAAAAAACGAAGGACAGTGCATAAAATGTGCTCGGTGTTAAGCGCTGATCCACGATGTGTCCCAATGCCAGTGAGGTTGCAAAGGGTTTGTTAAATAAATTACTGTGGAAAAACAGTATCGCTCCCGCAAATATTCATCCGGATATGAAAACACACATATATACGTGGTCTAATCACCCTCTCACGGCGGGAAAAGAAAAATCGTGTAATCTGTGCTTCCTTGTCCACAGGACATTCTTCAAAAGGGCACACCATGCTCCGTCAGCTGTCTGAAACGAACTAACCCTGGAACATAACCTGCTCCGGAGCAGGTTATCTTCAGAGAGCAAGTTGCCATGGTTACTTACATATCCAGAAAGTTACCTCCGTTTTTGGAACCGAAAGTTGAGGTTATCAGCTAAACTTACCAGGGGGGTATTCCAGAAAGCTGGTTATGTGACATACCCAGGTAAGTTTAAGGGTAAGTTTAGCTGATACTAGGATGGCCAGGTTGTGTTCACTAAGTCTAAATGTTCAGGAGTTTAGGCTCGGTCACTGTGCTCAGGTATTCTGCCAGTTTATATTCTCTGATTAGGGACAGATAACATTCTAATTTATTTTGTTGGGCTGTTGCTTCTGTCCAGTGGTTTAGATATTTTTCTTTTTGTGTTTTAATAATTTGATTTGGTCTGTCTGGGGTTTTGGTCTGGGGTTTGGCTGGACATGTTTTAGATCGTAAACTCAGCTTTAAGACCAGCTTGCTGAGGTGGCTTCACTCTGGGGTTAGCTCTTGGTATCTCAGTGCTTTGCAATGGAGGGTCTCTGTATCACTATTTTTTGAGTGGGGATGGAATTTAATGGCTCTTTTTTATTTTTTATTTCTTTGCAAGTGCCTACAACTTTTGCACAGTACTGTTTATGCCTTTTAATTGATATGGGAGGTATTTTACTATACTATACTGATTCCACTTGTGAACTATGCAATATTTCATAATTAGAGCCACCTGAATGTCAGTTATTGATATCTAGAATACAAGTTTAAAGTGTTTTTTGTTTCTAAAACATTGACAGTACAATGGGTTCAAATTTAGTAGGGTTACACTCTGGGAGGTCCTCTACTATATTATGCTGATTGGATAATTAGAGTGACTAAAAATCACACAGATATTGATGACAAAATGGTCTAAATCTAGTTTAGGAACAGGACTGAATATGCTGTGTCAGATAATACTGTACTTATAATTTATCTCAACACAGTTTAACAATATTCTAATTGTCAATAACTGTTTAACAATCTTAAACAGATGCACATTAAGTGAAAGCTGCATCAAAAAAAAACAAAAAAAAAAAACCCTTCCAATCAGCCTACAAAGCATGTCTTTGGACTGAGGGAGGAAGCTTTGGTCCTATGGCCACTGGCCTATGTAGAGTGGCCACACTGCATTTGTGTGCTTCTGTGGGAATGAGTCTTTGTGTTATCTACAAACTCAGTGCTGGAATATGCACACCACAATGTCATGCCTGGTTTGAGTATGAATGTTGCACAAGTTAGTTAAACAGTTGTATGTATAAATGATATCCCTGATTTTCAGATTCACAATATGGCTCGGCGTGTTGCTGTGATTGGAGGAGGAAGCTCTGGACTGACCTGCATAAAGTGCTGCTTGGATGAGGGTCTGGAGCCAGTGTGTTTTGAGAGCAGCACTGACATTGGAGGACTCTGGAGGTTTAAGGTGACATGTTTTGCTGGAGAAATTAGACTAGATTTTTAATAAAACACTGCTTTATGCAAAATTTCATCACAGTACAGGCAACTACAGAAATAATGGGAACACTTGAATAAATGAGTATGTATCTCACTGGAGCATGTAAACATTACACACTGTCTTCCCAGTCCCATCAAGATTTGGGACTTTCCAAAACAATCTCTGTCATTGGAACACTGTCATTTTATCTAAGAGACAAGACATGGAAACAGGGAACATCAGAATCAAGTAAACACAGTTCAGAACTACAGTCAGAAACTTGCAAAACAAGGCAAACACATGAGAATTGGGTACATACAGTACAGTGGTAAATTTTCCACAAAGCAGGTGAAATTAGCAAAGCAAAAGCAAAGCTGGCCTTTTGCGTAGGGGACATACACAGTCAGGCAGGGTGCCATCATTATTCTTTGCTGAAGATGGCAGTCTCTGAACAACTGCAAGAAGCCAGTTCCTGAGCAACCGCATCATATCAGACTCTAAAGCACTTATAAAATTCTCTGGATAAGGGTGTCTTCTAAATGCTATAAAAGTAACAAAAATGAGCAATTTAGACTCGACAGTATATTCCAGATATAAAAGTACAGTAATCCACACAAATTGTATGATTTGACATCAACCTAGTCGAGGTTTACAGTAGTTAGTCTTGTTATGTGTAAATTTAAACACACTCAGGAGCACGAGTAGGATACGAACGTTTTTTTCCCCCAAATTTTACAGGATTTTTTAAAATACCTATTTTCTTGTATGAAAGCTAATATGAACGATTTACACATTTCTTGGTATCCAGCTTGATAAATGAGACGTGTGGCCAAAGCTGAGATGCAGAAGGTGCTAAAGAAACTTCAAGGCCAGCAGGAAGGTTTTGTGATGGAGCCCTCCACTTAATGTGCACATGAAGACAGTAAACAGGAGGAAGATGAGACCATAGGAAAAAAGAGGCTAGGCTACTGCAGAGTCCATAATATCTAGGGGCCCTGAAGCAACAAGGATGGCATATGTCAGACCAGTAACAGAGACAGGACCTGGGACAGACACAGGAACAGAGCACTAGACAATAACTACACAATAAGTTACTACAATCTGCACCCAGAACTGAACGAGGGGCTAATGGTACGTGTACATGGTAGGGATGGGTGATATGGACTTAAAACTATATCACGATATTTTCTGGTATTTATTGCAATAACGATATCAGTGACGATATAAATATAGTACCATTCACCACTGTTTTTGGCTACAAGTGATAGCTGCATGCAGTCTTGAGAGCATCACAAACACAAACATTGATCTAAAAGTAAAACTTACCCATCATCAGATAGGCTCCTAAAATCTACCACTTACATAAAAGAATAAAAAAATCCAAACACCAGGCTTCTCGTTTAGCGATAAACTCCTCCTCAGCTCCACTTCTGCTTTCCGCCATACTTGTTTTCTCTCTGCACGTGAGCTGTGAACGGACCGTCACGCACAGAAATACGTCATCAACTAGGCTTTATCGTTATTATCGTGGGAAGACTAATTCTTATTCTGGGGAGAATTCCCAACGGTATATCTCCAAGGATAAAATATCTCCCATTCCTAGTACATGGTGCCCTACAATTCTGATATCCCATTCAGGGTGTATTTTTGCCTTGCACCCAGAGTTCCTGGGATAGGTTCCTGATCCACCAAGATCCAGTCCTGATCAGAACAAAGTAGTTACTGAAGATGAATGAATGATTTGTTGTGTCATGTACATGCTGTAATTCATTAAAAAGTCCACAAAAACTCTCATCTGGAAATATAAGATGGCCTGAGTTGCATATTGCACTCTTATGCAATATAAAGTGCAAAGGCCTTCTTCTTTTCCTTTTGGCTGTTCCCTTCAGGGGTCGCCACAGCGAATCACTGCCTCCATGTAGCCCTATCCCCTGCATCCTCTTCTCTCAGACCGACTACCTTCATGTCCTCCTTCACTACATCCATAAACCTCCTCTTTGGTCTTCCTTTCGGCCTCCTGCCTGGCAGCTCTAACCTCAGCATCCTTTTACCGATATATTCACTCTCCCTCCTCTGAACATGTCCAACCCATCTCAACCTGGCCTCTCTAACTTTGTCTCCAAAACATCTCACATGTGCTGTCCCCCTGATGTACTCATTCCTGATCCTATCCATCCTCATCACTCCCAAAGAGAACCTCAACATCTTCAGCTCTGCTACCTCTAACTCTTCCTCCTGTCTTTTCCTCAGTGCAACTGCCTCCAAACCATACAACATCGCTGGTCTCACTACTGTCCTGCACACCTTTCCTTTCATTCTTGCTGGTACTCTTTTATCACACAACAGACCTGACACTTTTCTCCACCCATTCCAACATGCCTGCACACGCTTCTTCACCTCTTTTCCACACTCCCCGTTGCTCTGGACTGTTGACCCTGAGTACTTAAAATCCTGCACCTTCTTTATCTCTTCTCCCTGTAACCTCACTGTTCCACCTGGATACCTCTCATTCACACACATGTATTCTGTCTTGCTGCGACTAACCTTCATTCCTCTTCTCTCCAGAGCAAACCTCCACCTCTCTAGAGTTTCCTCCACCTGCTCCCTGCTCTCACTACAGATCACAATGTCATCCGCAAACATCATAGTCCATGGAGATTCCTGTCTGACCTCATCTGTCAGCCTGTCCATCACCACCGCAAACAAGAAGGAGCTCAGAGCCAATCCTTGATGCAGTCCCACCTTCACCGTGAACTCCTCTGTCACACCTACCGCACACCTTACCATTGTCCTACTGCTGTCATACATATTCTGCACCACTCTAACATACTTCTCTGCCACTCCAGACCTCCTCATATAATACCTCCTCTCTTGGCACCCTGTCATACGCTTTCTCTAAATCTACAAAGACACAATGCAGCTCTTTCTGACCCTCTCTGTACTTCTCCATCAACATTCTCAAAGCAAATATTGCATCTGTAGTGCTCTTTCTTGGCATGAAACCATACTGCTGCTCACAAATGCTCACTTCTCCCCTTAGCCTTGCTTCCACTATTCTTTCCCACAACTTCATTGTATGGCTCATCAGCTTAATACCTCTGTAGTTTCCACAACTCTGCACATCTCCCTTGTTCTTAAAAATCGGCACCAAAACACTTCTCCTCCATTCCTCAGGCATCCGCTCACTCTCTAAGACCTCGTTGAACAACCTAGTTAAAAACTCTACTGCAATCTCTCCTAAACAGTTCCATATCTCCACTGGTATGTCATCAGGACGAACCGCCTTTCCTCTCTGCATCCTCTTCAAAGCTCTCCTAACTTCACCCTTGCTAATCCTTTCTACTTCCTGCTCAACAATATTTGCCTCTACTACTCTTCTCTCTCTGTCATTTTCCTCATTCATCAGTTCCTCAAAGTACTCCTTCCATCTTTCCCTCACCCTCCTGTCACCTGTCAACACATTTCCATCTCTATCTTTAATCACTCTAACCTGCTGCACATCCATACCATCTCTATCCCTCTGCCTCGCCAACTGATACAAATCCCTCTCACCTTCCTTACTATCTAACCTTGCATACATGTCCTCATAAGCTTTCTGTTTGGCCTTTGCCACCTCTATCTTAACCTCAGGCGGCATCTCCCTATATTCTTGTCTACTTTCCTCCATCCTCTCACTGTCCCACTTCTTCCTAGCTAACCTCTTCTTCTGGATACTCTCCTGAACTTCCTTATTCCACCACCAAGTCTCCTTGTCTTCTTTCCTCCTTCCAGATGACACACCTAGCACCTTCCTACCTGTCTCCCTGATCACTTTGGCTGTAGTAGTCCAGTCATCTGGAAGCACCTCCTGACCACCTAAAGCCTGTCTCAACTCCTCCCTGAAAACCGCACAACACTCTTCCTTTTCCAACTTCCACCACTTTGTCTTCTGCTCTGCCTTTGCTCTCTTCATCTTCCTCACCACCAGAGTCATCTTACACACCATCATCCTATGCCGTCTAGCTACACTCTCTCCTACCACTACTTTGCAATCGCTAATCTCCATCAGATTACAGTGTCTACATAAAATATAGTCCACCTGTGTGCTCCTGCCACCACTCTTATATGTCACCCTGTGTTCCTGCCTCTTCTGAAAGTACGTGTTCACCACAGCCATCTCCATACTTTTAGCAAAGTCTACCAACCTCTGTCCTTCTGGGTTCCTTACCTGAAGACCAAACCTGCCCATCACTTCCTCATCCCCACTATTCCCTTCACCAAAATGTCCATTAAAGTCTGCCCCATCACCACTCTCTCACATCTGGGAACACTCTGCATCACTTCCTCAACCTCACTTCCTCATGCTCACAACCTACTTGTGGAGTGTAAGCACTAACAACATTCAACATCACACCTTCAATTTCCAGCTTCAGACTCATCAACCTATCTGACACTCTCTTTACCTCCAGAACATTCTTCACAAACTCCTCCTTCAGGATCACTCCTACTCCATTTCTCTTCCTGTCCACCCCATGATAAAACAGTTTAAACCCTGCTCCAATGCTTCTAGCCTTGCTCCCTTTCCACCTGGTCTCCTGGACACACAGAATGTCGACTTTCCTCCTCTGCATCATATCTACCAGCTCTCTGCCTTTACCTGTCATCGTACCAACATTCAAAGTCCCTACTTTCAGTCCTAAACTCCTGCCTTTCCTCTTCTCTCTCTGCCTACGGACACGCCTTCCTCCTCTAACACACCTTCCTCCTCTCCTTCTTCGACCAACAGTAGCCCAATTTCCACCAGTGCCCTGTAGGTCAGCGGCACCGATGGAGGTCGTTGTTAACCCGGGCCCCGACCGATCCGGTATGGAAGTCATGTTAGTGATTCGCATATTGAATTTGGCAAAAGTTTTATGTCGGATGCCCTTCCTGACACAACCCTCTCTATTTATCCAGGCTTGGGACTGGCACAAAAAGTACACTGACTTGTGACCTCCTGTGGCTAGATTATAAAGTGCAAAGGCCATTACTGTGATAATTATTAGTGAAGGATACATTGTGCAAAACTAGTTTATGATCTACATTTTCTAGTAATATAGTACTATCCTTGATAACAGGGTACTGGAGCTTCAGAGAGCATTCCCTGTCAGGCTTAGAACATGGGATAGCACACATGTAGGACACTGGAGTAGAGGCAGGAAGAACTACTTTTCTGAAGTCAGGGCAGGAGAAACCAAATCCACATAGACTGTATACTGACACACCAGAAACCATAGCCAGATGGCACCAGGAATGGTCTCAGACACCAGAATCAATGCAGAGAATTGAAAATCCACAAAAGAAAAGATGAATAGAAATGGAAGAAGGGACTTCAGGGTTGCAGAGGCATGAAGAATTTGATTGGCTACAGTCCAGTAGATTAGAGTAGGAGGACTGATGTAGCAAGACTTTGAAATCTTCTCTAGCTAATGGACCAAACCTGGTACAAAAACCCTGCTTTTGACAATGTTTGCCAGTCGCCAAATGGTATTTTACACCCTCAACTGAGCTTCAATAGCTTCTTACATGAGCTTCAAAGGAGAGATTGGAGTCAACCAAGTACACCAAGTTCTTTCACTGCTGCACATGATGTATTGTAACTTCTAGCTGCATGAGATCCTAGTACAAGTACTTCTGTCTTGTCAGAATTAAGTAGAAGGAAGTTAATAAGCATCCAGTCTCGAATGTCCTTTACACATTCCTCAACTTTGTTAAGCTGGTGTCTGTTATCTGGCTTTGCTGAAACAGCATAACAGTGGAAGCTAATAAGATGTTTACAAATAATTTTACCCAGAGGTAGCTTATATAGAGAAAAAAAGCACTGGACCTAAAACAGAACCTTGTGGAATACCAAACTTTACCTTAGTATGCATAGAGAAGTCAGTATTCAATAAATGTTATTCCTGTGCAACTGATGTGCTGCAACCTTTTCTGGGATCTTGGAAATAAAAGGGAGGTTTGAAATTGGCCTATACTTGGACATCAGGGGTTTGATAACTGCTAGTTTAAAGGATTTAGGTGCATAGCCAGTGCTAAGGGAAGAACTGATTATTTTTTAGAAGAGGTAATGATCTGAGATAGCTTCAGACTATGGAAGTGTGACTATATTTTCTGTATTTAATACGAATGTTCCCTGGTGGACTAGTGGCAAGCATGCAGCCATTCCCGGTCAGTGAACCAACCCCAGCCACTGGAAGGTTTCACGAGTCAATGCACTCTCAGTGCTGGTCCCAAGACCGGAAAATGGGGAGGATTGCTCCAGGAAGGGCAAACTTGTGCCAGAATCAAAATATGCGGACAGGTGATGCGCTGTTGCAACCCCAAAGGGGCGCAGCCGAAAGAGGGGGGGTTCAGAATGTTAGTATTACATCAAGAGTTTGACCGCCATTATGAGTGGTCATCCTATTATGTTCTGATTGACCCCTACAGAATCTAGAATGGACATAAACACTGTTCTCAGAGGGTCTTCCAGGTTATCAAAATGAATATTGAAGTCTCCAACTATTAATGTTTTGTCTAAAGAAACAACCATGTATGAGATGAAATCTGCAAATTCAGAAGAAATTCAGAATGCGGCCCTGGGAGTCTGTAAATAATAATTAGTGGAATCGACTGAAATATCACCTAAAAATACCGCCATTCTTTGTGCTGTACACAACATCAAGTGGCACACATACAGTGCCCTCCACTAATATTGGCACCCTTGGTAAATATGTGCAAAGAAGGCTATGAAAATTTGTCTTTATTGTTTAACCTTTTGATCTTTTGTTTAAAAAATCACAAAAATACTCTGCTCTCAAATAACTGCAAACAAAACACAGGTTTATTAAAAAAAAATCTTTGTTAAATATAGGTGTGCAACAATTATTGGCACCCTTTTAGTCAATACTTTGTGCTACCTCCTTTTGCCAAGATAACAGCTCTGAGTCTTCTCCTATAATGGCTGATGAGGTTGGAGAATACATGGCAAGGGATCTGAGACCATTCCTCCATACAGAATCTCTCCAGATCCTTCAAATTTCGAGGTCCACGCTGGTGGACTCTCCGCTTCGGTTCACCCCACAGGTTTTCTATGGGGTTCAAGTCAGGGGACTGGGATGGCCATGGCAGGGCCTTGTTTGTGTGGTCAGTAAACCATTTTTGTGTTGATTTTGATGTTTTGGATCATTGTCCTGCTGGAAGATCCAACCATGGCCCATTTTAATTTTTCTGGCAGAGGCAGTTGTTACGTAACACAGACGTGTTGGTCGGAACAGGGAGTTAGGATGCATGCGCTGGGGAAACGTCAGTAAATGTAGAAGAGTTTATTATAAACAAAAGAATCCATACTATGAGCAAAACAAACTGTAATCCAGGCTGTAGTAAACAAGATTAGTTATCTGGGAAACGTCGGAACAAAGCGCACGGTTAAACACATCTAAATACTAACAAACTGAACTATGAATAACAATACTAAGAAAAACCAAGACTATGATTAACTATGACAAACTTATCCTAATACTAACTACATACTCCGCGTTGAAGCGGACACAAACAGGGGTTTTCAAACACACCCACAATCAAAGACACCTGGACATGATAATCACATTAGACAGAGAACCAATGAGGAAACGGGGCAGAGACATGACGCAATACAATAAAAAACACACATGGGGAAACACAGGAGGCGGAGACATGACGTGAACGAAAACAAAACGCACATGGCATAGGTAAACAACACGAGAGTCTTTATGAATGGAATGTCTATCGGAGAGTTTTTGAATAGCGCTGGAAAGCGCGCAGTGGAATGCGGAAGTGTTCGAGTCCACCGCTCGAGTGACTCGGAGAACGAGGGGAAACTTCTAACAGCAGTCAGGTTTTCATTTAATATCTGTTGATATTTGATAGAGCCCATGATGCGATGTAACCTAACAAAATGTCCAGGTCCTCTGGCAGAAAAACAGCCCCAAAACATTAAAGAGCCACCACCATATTTCACCGTGGGCATTAGGTACTTTTCCATATGGCTACCTCTCTGTGTGCAACAAAACCACCTTTTATTGCCAAAAAGCTCTATTTTGGTTTCATCTGACCATAGAACCTGATCCCATTTGAAGTTCCGGTAGTGTCTGACAAACTGAAGTTTGTTTTTGGATGAGAGTAGAGGCTTTTTTCTTGAAACCCTTCCAAATAACTTGTGATGTAGGTGACTTCGGATTGTAGTTTTGGAGACTTTCTGACCCCAAGACGCAGCTAACTTCTGCAGCTGTGATCCTTGGAGTTTTTTGGCCACTCAAACCATCCTCTTCACAGTGCATTAGACAATATACACACACATACTTTTCCAGGTTGATTCATAACATTTCTAATTGTCTGGAACTTTTTAATCATTGATTTTTTTTAAATCACCATTTTTGCATGTGCAGGAGACACCAGAGGCTGAACGCGCCAGCATGTACCGCTCACTGGTTGTTGTAAATACCTCAAAAGAGATGATGTGCTTTAGTGATTTCCAAATGCCAGCACACTATCCGAACTACATGCACCACTCCATGCTGCTGAACTATTTACGGCTGTATGCTGAGCACTTTGACTTGCTCAAGTACATTCACTTCCAGGTTATCATTAGTTATTTCTTTGTTTCATTTTTCTTTTTTGCACTTAGATGTTACTACGCATATGCAAAAGATAATGTGTGTATGTTTCAGACAACAGTACTCAGTGTGAGACAGAGGCATGACTTCTCTCACACAGGACAGTGGGAGGTGGTAACTGAGAACAGAGATGGACACAAAGAAACACACGTGTTTGATGGGGTGCTTGTGTGTTCGGGACACTTCACACACCCTGTTACACCCCTCTCAGCGTTTCCTGGTATAATCATGCTACCACTCTTCATACCTGTAAAGCACATCGACTTCAAAATCAGTCTTATTTTGATCCATTTAATTTTTTTCTGATTTAGGAATAGAAACATTTCCAGGGAAGTGCTGCCACAGTTGGGAATATAAGGATCCACATTCGTTCCATGGGAAGACAGTGGTGGTTATTGGCATTGGCAACTCTGGTGGAGACATTGCTGTGGAGATCAGCAGAGTGGCAGAAAGAGTAAGCACAATCAGAGAACTGATAAGCACACACCCCTGTACACTTTTGGTTTTCCAGACACTGGTTAAAACAAATAACAGACAAAAGGTTTTTATTGAAATGAAATGAATCTCTATTTGTACAGCTAGTCTGTCACTCAGAAACCAGCCATCTGTTCATTCATAATATATTATTCCCCATATTATTTCCATTAAAGACTAATGGTAGGTTATCATTTAACATTGTGGACTACACCGATGAGCCAAAACATTAAGTCACTCTCAGATGAAGCAAGTAACATTGACTATCTTGTATTAATGATGCATGTCATGGCCTGGGATATATTAAATGGTAAGCAAATATTCAGTACTCATAGTCAACCTGTTGGATGTGGGAGAAATGGGCAGTCGTCAAAACCCGAGTGCTAAATCATTATGGTCAGACAACTGGATCAGAGCATGTCCGAAAAGGCAAGGCTTATGGGGTGTTCCCGGTCAGCAGTGGTGAGTACTTACTGACAGTGATCTGAGGAGGGACAAACCACAAACCAGCACCAGGGTACTGGGTGCCCAGTGCTCATTGATGCGCAAGGGCAACAAAGACTATCCAGTGTGGTCCATACCAACAAAAGCGCTATAGTCACAGAAATGTTTTAAAGATGGTTACAGGAGAAATCTGTCACAACACACACATTGCATCACACCCTGCTGCATATTGGGTTGCCTAGCCACAGACCAGTCAGAGTTGCTAACCCCTTACTAACCCCTGTCCTCCATCGAAAGCAGATTCAATGTGCATGCAAGAGTCAGAAGCAATGGAAGGAGCAATAGAAGAAGGTTGCCTGGTCTGATGAGTCCCTATTTCTTTCACATAACGTGGACGGCCGGGTACGTGTGTGCCATTTAACTGGGGAAGTCATGGCACCAGGATGCACTGTGAAAAGAAGACAAGAAATGTTCTGCTAGGAAAGGTTTGGTCCTGGCATCCATGTAGATGTCACGTGGCAAACCAACAGCATGTTAGGCAGATCATCTTAATGTTTTGGCTCATCTGTGTTAATGCTCTTTTTTTATTGTGCCTACAAACGCATCCATACCATAATCTAATTTAACATTTTGTTTCCTATATATTTTTACCTCAAAGACTTTTCTGAGCATGCGTGAAGGAGCATGGGTTGTAAGCCATTTGTCTACTGGTGGCCTGCCTTTGGACATGAACATGGTTACACGTCTGAACACCCTTCTGCTGCAAGTGCTTCCTTGAGCTCTGCTAAACCGGCAATGGAGAGATTCTACAATCAGAAATATAACCACAGGCTGTACGGACTGCAGCCCAGCCACAGGTGCAGTGGAACAAAACAGCAGAACACTACAACTCACACCTGATAGGACATAAAGCACTTTTCTGAAAATCTATACATTTGTAGCCAGGGTTTAATAAAGGCTTTATTGTTAGGGATAAGTACTGCATCCCAGAAAAACTCATCAGTAAACACTAAAATCTATTAAAGGACTTAAAGGACTACATCACCCAAAAAGGGGCTATTGTAATTATCATTTAATGATGCAGCATACTGCTTGCTGTTCCATTGTAGTGTTTATTCACTATTAGCTGTGCTAGCAATTTTAGTAAAGGATTAAGTAAAGCATTCCTTCAATGGCATCTTGCTCATCTACTAACCCCATTTCCATTCCATTTTTTCTAAAATGCAATAAAAACAAAAATCTGTGATTTGTCAAGTCTCTACTGTAATTATCTGGCAAAAGTACAAAGAAAAGATATTCAATGTTTTCACTGACCAACTTAATTGTATTTTGTAAATATTAAATTTAGAATTTGATGCTTTCAACACACTAAAAAAAGTTGGGACAGAGGCAAAATAAGACTGAAAAGTTTATGGAATATTCAACTAACACGATTTTGGAGGATCAGGTTAATTAGTAACAGGGGAAGGTATGAGGATTGGGCATAAAAGGAGCATCCACCAAAAGCTCAGCCTTTGCAAGCAAGGATGGGTCATGGCTCACCACTTTGTGCTAAATGCGTGAGAGAATTGTCAGTCAGTTCAAAAAGAACACTGCTCAATGCAGAATTGCAAATAATTTAGGTCTTTCACCATCTACAGTGCATAATATTGTGAAAAGACTCAGGTAATCTGGAGAAATCTCATTGCGTAAAGGGTAAGGCTGGAAACCACTGTTGAATGTGTGTGACCTTTGAACCCTCAGGTGGCATTTCCTGAGAAATCGTCATGCTACTGTTATAAATATAACCACATGGGCTCAGGCGTACTTCGGAAAACCGTTGTCACTTAACACAGTCCGCCACTGCACCCAGAAATGCAACCCGAAACTCTATTAAGCAAGGAGGAAGCCACACATCAACTCTATGCAGAAACTCCGCTGAGTTGTCTAGGCCCGAGCTCATCTCAGATGGACTGAAAGGCAGTGAAAACGTGTGCTATGGTCAGATGGGTCCATCTTGTCGATGTTGAGTTCTCCATGACAAAGATTTGAAAAGACCAACCAGAGTGTTATAAGTGAAAGGTGCAAAAGCCAGCATCTGTGATGGTATGGTGGTGCATCAGTGCCCACGGCATGGGTGACTTGCATATATGTGAAGGTACCATTGACGCGGAGGCATATATTGGGATTTTAGAGAGACATGCGCCTCATTCTGCACATGTTACAACAGCGTGGCTTCGTAGACACAGAGAGCGTGTGCTTGACTCGCCTGCCAGCAGTCCAGATCTGTCTCCTATGGTACATCATAAAGAGGAGAATCAGACAATGGCGACCAAGGACTGTTGAGCAGCTGAAGTCTTGTATCAAGCAAGAATGGGCAAAAAATCCACTTGCAAAACTGCAACAATTAGTATCCTCAGTTCCCAAATGATTAAAAGGTGTAATTAAAAGGAAGGGTGATGTAACACAGTGGTAAACATGCCTCTGTTTTTTTTTTTTTTTTTTTTTTTGAGTGTGTTGAAGGCATCAAATTCTATGTGTGTTTATATTTACAAAATACAATTAAGTTGGTCAGTGAAAACATTGAATATCTTTTCTTTATACTTTTGTCAGTTAATTAAAGTTTCAAGAGACTTGACAAATCACAGATTTTTGCTTTTATTGCATTTTCGAAAAAGTCCCAACTTTTATGGAAATTGGGTTAGTATTTCTTTTGCAGGAACCTCAGTCATGAACGCATTATTAATGATGACCTACCAGGACGCATCCTTCAGGGGGCACTGCAGTTGAAACCAAACGTGCGAGAGTTCCGAGGCTCGACCGTTTTATTTGATAACAAGGCAATCGAAGATGGAATAGATGCAGTTGTCTTCTGTACAGGATACAAGACAAGCTTCCCATTCTTATCGTCTACAGAGAACAACAATCCTGTGGGGGAAGTGAGCCTCTACAGAAGAGTCTTCCCTCTGTTCATAGAGCGCCCCACACTGGCCTTCATAGGCTTACTCAGTGCCGCAGGACCTTTAATGCCTATAATGGAAATGCAGGCACGATGGGCCACCCGAGTCTTTGCAGGTATTACAGAGCGAGGAGTGTAATGAAACACTGCTGACAAGATTCTCACAAAATCAACTGAAATGAATGCTGATGCTTCATAAAATTGACTTCATCTCAGCATTTTACATAGTTATCTATGAACAGAGCAGGGCAGTGGTCATGTAGAAACTTCTTGCCTTTTGGTTAGAAACAAGACAAATGACTCAAGGAGGTCAATGGCTACCAAATTGTTTGAGTACAAATCACTTATCAGTTAAGCTACTGATAGCATGAGAGAGAAAATTATTTAATGAATTAATACATTGTTAGTCATTTATAATGTGACTAATATTGTGTTATATGTGATTTATGTAAGTGAACTAGCCTGATGGTGAGTCCTGAATGTCTGGAAAAAAAGTTAAAAGATCTTGAAACAGCTTGTTCACTCTCTTTCTCAAGGTTTAAACCAACTTCCTCCCCTATCAATAATGCACAAGATCACCGAGAAAGACTGGAAGGCAAATATGAAAAGGTGACTTTGTTTAAATTTTTCATCTACATTTAATTATTTATATATAATTCCTTTCTTCAGATGTTTGCTGTCCTAACACTGTCTCATTTCTCATGTCTCTTGGTCTTTCACAGATACTCTTGTCCAAAGAAAGCTGCTCTCATGGTGGACTATATTCCTTACTTGGATTCCATTGCACAGGAAATCGGTGTGCGTCCCAACCTCTTGTGGCTATTCCTAACCAATCCTGGTTTGGGTTTGAGGGTTCTGTTCGGTCCCTGCACCCCGTACCAGTTTCGGCTGTGTGGGCCGGGTCAGTGGGATGGGGCTCGTCAGGCCATCCTCACCCAGTGGGAGCGTGTAGCCCAGCCATTCAAGACACGCCCCATTCCAGAGCACAAAACTTCTGGACTATATTACTGGCTGAGTCTGGCAGGAGGGGTGATGGTGATTTTTGCTCTCACTGAATTGCAGAAGAGAAATAAACCTTTCTTCAGTACCTGATTACATATAGTATCGCCTTCTATAGCATAGTCTGCTTTAGAGTTTTGCATTTAAATAGAATGATTTTTACTCAGTAATTGTCGTGATCTTTTTCTGATTAATCGTGCAGATCTACACATAACTATAGTAATTATGCAAGGTGACAAAAAAAAACTAAAAAGTTACAAGATATTAACTTATTTAACGCTTAAACTCATTTACATTTGAATTCACGCTTTTGCGTGCTAACTAACGTCATTGTGGAAACCTTACCTATGCATAAGCGGTGTATCCACAAGGCTATGGCAACTTGGCGGGCAAATCCATAAGTCATTTGGCCGACCAGACTTCATACTGAAACTTTACCTCTAAAGCACAGACAATTTCAAGCTTTCACAAGAATTTTTAAGTTTACACTCCTCAATAGGCTGCCGCACACTCTAAAAAGTAATTCAGGGGACCTATTAACACAACTTAATTAAACGCGTGGTTGCAAGATAAAAATACTAATTTATTAACTTAATTAAACCTTTTAAGTTGCTCCAACTAGATTTTCTTCAGTAGTTTTAGCTTTTCCATGTTTTTGGTAATTTAGGAGTTTTTAAGAAATGAATTCATTCAACAACAATATTGCTAAACAATTAACTTTTTTTATTTTGAACTGCAGTCGTGTATTTAAACACAATATTCAAGGACACAAATCTTGGAAAAAAAACGACAAATTTACTACAATGGAGCTAGAAGGCTATCTATGTGAATGACAAAAGATTATTTTTTACAAATGTGTACACGAATAAGCAGAAATTTAATCATGCTTTTCCTTCCTACGGCACAAATGAAAAGTCCTCTATAAGCCCTTATCCATGGCTATGCTAAACTAAAGGGTAGATATTCAAATTACACTGCTAAATATGACTAGTGTTAGCTATGTGTAGCAGTACAACATGGTTCATCAACTGTATTAGCAGGTGCAGGTGGGTTAGCAGGTGTAGCCTAACTTTTATACGAGTCCACTATTGGGCATATCACAATGAGAATATGCTCAAATTCATTGCTTTATTAGAGTTTATTTGTAAATGAAATGACACTCACCTTGAAATGTCCTTTGTATCGTATTTGTTCAGTCTACAGGTCCTCTAACACAGTCTTATCTGTCTAAATTTTTTCCAGGCATGTTAAGCGGGTAGGGGTGGGGGCTTGAAATCCTGAACTCAAGGTGTAGAAAAATTACGTTATCAAGCCAATTTCATTAAGTTACTACAACTTTAATTTTTGTTTTAAATCAAATAATACAGATATTTCAGTGTAAATTACACACAATATTAAGTTAATGTAATTATCAACATTATGTCAACACAACTCATCAAAATAATGTTTGCAACCTAAAAGGTTTAATTAAATTAATAAATTAGTATTTTTATCTTGCAACCACACGTTTAATTAAGTTGTGTTAATAGGTCCTCTGAATTACTTTTTAGAGTGTGCGGCAGCCTATTGAGGAGTGTAAACTTAAATTCTTGTGAAAGCTTGAAATTGTCTGTGCTTTAGAGGTAAAGTTTCAGTATGAAGTCTGGTCAGCCAAATGACTTATGGGTTTGCCCGCCATATTGCCATAGCCTTGTGGATACACTGCTTATGCATAGGTAAGGTTTCCACAATGACGTTAGTTACCACGCAAAAGCGTGAATTCAAATGTAAATGAGTTTAAGTGTTAAATAAGTTAATATCTTGTAACCTTTTTTTTTTTAGTTTTTTTTTGTCACCTTGCATAATTACTATAGTTATGTGTAGAGCTGCACGATTAATCAGAAAAAGATCATGATCTCGATTCGAACACCCACACCATCTCTTTCCTAAATGATAACGATTCGTCTGTCTATTTAACCTTTGACAAAAATCACACCAGAACATTCAAATCTGTGTTGGTGCTGCCGCTGAGCCACAGAGAGAGCAGTTATCATTTCTACATGGTTTTGTAACAATCTAAAAGCTCTTTATTCCACAGATACTCCAAGCTAGTCAGTGTATTCAACAGGTTGTTTCAGAGGCATAAGGTATTGCAAGTATTACATACAACAATGCGACAATAATAAAACAATGTGTTGACATGAAAAAGGAAATTTACTTCTGATACTCAAGTACTTTTAAAAGCAAGTACTTCTGTACTTTTACTTAAGTAAAAATCTGTCTTTACAACTTTCACTTGTAATGGAGTAATATGTGACCTGTACTTTGTCCACCTCTGGTTCTTTTCAATATATCTAACCACTCCTTGGACCTTCGGATGGATCAGGATCTGTACCTGAAGCATTCTCCGTTTTCTAGTTCAGAAGTTTAGCAGTTTAGTTGGGGGCCTTGCTGTTTGGCCGTGTTGGCCTGTTCATGAAGTCTTGAAATATTGTGTCTTTGTGACTTTTGGTTTTATGATGAACATGTTGATCAACTTATGTTGTTAAAGCTCATGCAGATTGTATTATTCCTGTATTGTTTGAAGGGCCCTGTTGGGCAATATGTGAAGTTGTGAAGTGAATAAAATATTTCATGTACAAAATTAACTTTGCATTGTTTTTAGGATCATGTTCTCACATAGCGTCCATTAATGTAAGTGTGTAAAAGTACGATATTTGTCTTTCAAATGTAGTTAAGGTAAAGTCACAGGTTTCCAGAAAAAGTACAGATACTCAAAAAGTGTACTTAAGTACAGTACTCAAGTAAATGTACTTTGTTACTGTCCACCTCTGAAAAGAACAATGAGGTCAATATATTACATATATTATAAATATTTATTTAATGGTATGATAGGTACAGTTAGAGAGATGATAGGTTAAAGTTTTTGAATACAATACTGCATTTGCATTCGACAAATTCCTTATGCCTTACATATGACAAAACAGTAATCAGATTTATGTGGGCAAACTGACATGGGATCATCTTGAAAATTATGCTTATTGATGCTAGCTATCATTAATTCCCACACCCAGAAAATAATGCTATAAGGGTAAATCTAAATAAAATAGCCTATAGCTGACAAGGCAGAAAGGGTGTGAAAAAAGAAAAAAAAAATGCTCTGGTCTTTTTATGTATTTTAAACAGTTAACTGCTCTACACATGCACACCTCATTGTTTACATTTAAACAACACCCTGAAATACGTTTTTCATGAACTCCTTGAAAGAAACACTTGAATGAGCGATACTTCTACAGCATTTACTGATGTTGTATCTGTTAACGTTAGTTGAAGCAATATGAAAAACACACTAGTTAACATACTAGTTAGTTAAAAATTGTTCAAGATGAATAAATGCTGTAAAATTCATTGCTCATTGCTGGTTGATGTTAGATAATGCATTAACTAAAGTGGATGCATTAAATAACGTCAACAAATTTGTCAGTGTAAAGTGAGAGGACGCTGGTGTGTTTGTTAAAAAGCCGGAATAAAGACATAAACAACAAACTGTTTCATTGGTTATGAAGCAATTAGTAATTAAAGGAGTGAAAAAGCTCAAGTATGTTGAAAAGTTATCAGCAGTTTATTCTCTGCAGTGGCCTGAGTCTAGTGGTAACATTCCTAAAATGGTATACATTCACACTTTGAATAATAAACAACAGTCTGCCATTGGCAATAATCTGCACACACTGGCAAAGACTGTTGTACTGCAAACCAGCCCCCATTATGTCAAGCTCTATGCAGATATATAGAAAGACTGATGTACTACAAATTGCCCTCACTTGTGATTTATCTATTTTATACTCACATTTTACACCATTTTATACATGATCATGAAATCTGAATCTGTTCTATTAGGTCAAACCAAGCATTTGCCTGCTTGTAATAACACCTTTGGCATAACTTTACTATAAGGTCCCATTCGTTAACGCACTGACTAACATGACCTAACAAAGAACTATTTTTTTTACAGAACTTATTCATCCTGGTTAATACTACTTAATAAAAATACAATTGTTCTTTCATATTAATTCATAACGCCACCCTGCATCAGATTTGCTGAATAGGATCTGATAGATGTTTCTTAATAATACTTAGATGCTGAGTCCAGATATGGCGTTAGTTTTGCTCTAGAACAACACAACGTTTCACAGACTATTTGTCTGCTGTTCATGTTGTAAACAAGTGTTATGTTTTGTGTACCTATTGTTGTAATTAATAAATAATAATAATGAAATTTGACAGCTTCTACCAATTTAAATAAAACCCTGAAAGCAATATAAACATAGCAAAATTATAAAAAAAACTTCATTCTTATTTTGTGGGAAAACAGTACGTGATAGGGAATTTTCAGTGGCATATTTGAACTCAGCATGACCAAAATAGGTAAAAACAAGTGTGATTTGCAAAACAGCATAAACTTTTTTTTTTCTAGATGCAGGGCGGTGTAATGAACTCTACCTAATGTTAACAGATACAGTGTTTGAAAAGGTTTTGTTCATCGTTATTTCATGTTAACAAATAAAACCTTATTGCAAAGTGTTACCTCCATTTTTATTTTAAAAGCTGAATGTTAACATCAGTTAACACATTATGAACATCAACTAACATGAAAAATAGTCTATTTATATATTAACGTGACGCTGCATGATAAACAAGATTGTTTGCTGTAAGCTGACAAACAAAAATAAGAATAAAATAAATAAATAAAACAAATAGAACCTTGCTGTACAATCAAAGAGTCCTAAATAGTTACATTCTTTAACAACCACTAAAAAGGTTCTTTGGGGAAGTAAAAATGCCAATTTGTCTTTATAGAAACCTTTTATCCATTTTAATTCGTTTCAGTCGTGTTTTTAAAAAGGCTTATATCAGTTAACCTAAAAACGGTCACCTAACTAAACTTTACAGCAACACTGTGAATAATGTTTTAAACAGTAAAATTGACTGAATTCCAAAACCCACATGTTGAGCCAGAACCTCGAGGCGTGGACACCTTTATCAGTCGCCACCGGCTACAGAAACACATCAGTGTTATGCAAGATTTGTAATTAGTCCTCTACGTACCATTTTCAAGCTCAGTATGAATGTAAACTTAAAACTTACACAAGTCTTTCTGTGAAATATATGTGTAATAACAAAGGTTACCGGTGTTTGAATATACAGATAGCGTTCATCTGCCCAGCTTAAAAGCCACCACTGAAAAAAAAATAAAACTGCGTGGAGTTATAGTAGCCTATTACTTAATAATAAAAACAAATCCTTGTAACTCTCATAAAACCTTTATTGTCCTTGAAGAAATATGGAATAAAAACAACGTTTGCATAATTCAATTGCGTTCATAAAAATAAGAAGAGTGTGGAAAGTAAAAATACAAATACAAACGACCTGCTCTTTCTACTTGTATATACACGGGTCAGAGTGCTGCTCGTCAAAGATTAGTGCAGCGTGAACATTCACAAGGTCCTTTATGAACATCTGCAAGTACAATACTCGAAAAGTAAATGTGAATCGATGCTTACCCCAATTGTTTTATCTAAATAGTCCCGTATCTCTTGTTTTGTTTGTGTCCTACCCGCACAAACATGGCTGCCATCTCTCATTACTACAGGTACAAGACCTCTCCCACTGCTGTGTGAGTGGAGATGAAATCACCCGAGAGCGCAACGACGTGTGTTTATAATAAATAAAAGCATATAAAAGAATATGTTGCATTATATCTAAATATATTTGCTGCTGTTATAAATATTAGGGCATCTGATTGAACCAAGACGAGTCATCGCCAGAAGCGGCCCAGACTCTAAAGCCAGATCCGGGCTAGTTATGGTGAACAAGAATCGGCCCCGGTACTTTACCGCCGTAACAAAAACACACGTGTCAGAGCGAGCCGTGGGCCACACTCAGCCCCGGATAATACATGCTGATGCCATGTCTGAGCCGCAGGCACCGCGGGGCTGCCGAGCTCGGGCCCATTACCACATGCTATCTGACGCTCGTCTAAGAAGAGTAAAAACAGAAAACGCCCACTAGTTCGCCATCAACACATTCAATTTACCCAGATGACCATGTATTCAATTCACCCCTCATGACCGGAGTCAGTGGCTAAGTTTTAAAAAATTTTGATCTTTTTTTTTTTTTTTTTTGCATGTTCTCGTATTTTGATCATGTTGTTATCTGTATTATTGAATGTGATGTGTGTATAATAAAGTATTATTGGCTAAAGTTAGTTAAGAATGACACAGGATATTCAGATTCGATTCCACAAAAGAATAACTCAGATGGTTTTTAAATGTTTGGGGATTTCAGTTCAGTAAAAGAGAACGAGTGTTTTTCTCAACAACGTAATCAACAAAATGTTTCAGCAGTTTCACAAACATCATTCTGTTCATTTATTGAAACACTCTTACAAATCAATTTAACAAAAAACTTTGACCCGTCCCCGGTTTTTATTTAACCAACAGCTTTTTCAGAACACAGACACACACACATAGCGCGGTTGTAACAACTCATTAACATACACACACACACACAGACAGAGGACAGGCAAACGTTATAAATCACACATGTTCATGCGTCATTCACGAGACCCCCGTATTTACATTTCTAGGGTCTTTAGGAGTTCACGTTGGGACAGTCGTCGTAACAGATAATTGCGCTAATAAAAACAGATAAGCATACAAACCATAGCTCTTTAACTATTTGTTTGTTTTTAAACATTAGATTCAGGTCACACACACACACACACACACGCACACAGAGGGGTCTGAAGGAGGGGTAGGGGGCGTGAAAAAGTGTGAAATCCTAGGATCAAACCATTAGCACACACACACATAGGCATTCATGATTTAGACGTTGCGGAGCACACATCGTCAGAGTATCGTGCTGCGTCTTCAACGTTCTAACCACGGCTGTTTATTTAATCAATAGCTTTCAACACACACACACATCCCATTAGCACCTATCACTTCGTGAAACATTAAACACACACACACACCTGGGAAATGCAACTCCTCACATACAGACAGAGGACAGGAAAAATAGCCATAAATGTACTGTCATAAATTACACACGTTCATGGGACATTCACGAGACCATAAATTATACAACGTCAGGGGGTCATAAATCAATTTTTGACATAAAGTGCATGATATAACTACTCCTGTACAGTGGAGGGTCCATCTACCTCCACTCAGACTCTTAGCAGTGTAAGAAATTGTTTGCAGTTGTCCTGATTAAAAATAATTGGTCTATTACAGACATTTATGTTATCAATTATATTGAATTATCATTGTCTTCCTAGCTGCCTGCAAAGGAACTGTATAAGGTCCATCTGCAAAGGCAAATTAGAAAAAGTGACATTGAGATGGACCTTCTACAACTTCAAATGGAGGAAAAAAAGCTGCACATAAAAAAAGGCCAGGCTTGAAACTGAATTGCTGGAGCACCGGTTAAAGGTGGGCAAAGTACTGTATTTGCCTACTGATGATTATTGTTGAATGGTAAAGCAATAAATTCAAATGTCTTTTTCAATTACATGAAATAAAGAAACAATGAACCACACTTGACTGTTCACTTTGTGCATTAATAATTTAATTAGAAGTGATTTTGGCAGATCACATCTCAACACCACCACTGTTTGAGTGCAAGTCATACGGTACACACGGCCCTACATAGAGTTTCCTTTCCCACACGCTCTGCATCACGCACGTTATACAGAAATTCCCTGGCGGGGGGAAAAAAAACGAAGGACAGTGCATAAAATGTGCTCGGTGTTAAGCGCTGATCCACGATGTGTCCCAATGCCAGTGAGGTTGCAAAGGGTTTGTTAAATAAATTACTGTGGAAAAACAGTATCGCTCCCGCAAATATTCATCCGGATATGAAAACACACATATATACGTGGTCTAATCACCCTCTCACGGCGGGAAAAGAAAAATCGTGTAATCTGTGCTTCCTTGTCCACAGGACATTCTTCAAAAGGGCACACCATGCTCCGTCAGCTGTCTGAAACGAACTAACCCTGGAACATAACCTGCTCCGGAGCAGGTTATCTTCAGAGAGCAAGTTGCCATGGTTACTTACATATCCAGAAAGTTACCTCCGTTTTTGGAACCGAAAGTTGAGGTTATCAGCTAAACTTACCAGGGGGGTATTCCAGAAAGCTGGTTATGTGACATACCCAGGTAAGTTTAAGGGTAAGTTTAGCTGATACTAGGATGGCCAGGTTGTGTTCACTAAGTCTAAATGTTCAGGAGTTTAGGCTCGGTCACTGTGCTCAGGTATTCTGCCAGTTTATATTCTCTGATTAGGGACAGATAACATTCTAATTTATTTTGTTGGGCTGTTGCTTCTGTCCAGTGGTTTAGATATTTTTCTTTTTGTGTTTTAATAATTTGATTTGGTCTGTCTGGGGTTTTGGTCTGGGGTTTGGCTGGACATGTTTTAGATCGTAAACTCAGCTTTAAGACCAGCTTGCTGAGGTGGCTTCACTCTGGGGTTAGCTCTTGGTATCTCAGTGCTTTGCAATGGAGGGTCTCTGTATCACTATTTTTTGAGTGGGGATGGAATTTAATGGCTCTTTTTTATTTTTTATTTCTTTGCAAGTGCCTACAACTTTTGCACAGTACTGTTTATGCCTTTTAATTGATATGGGAGGTATTTTACTATACTATACTGATTCCACTTGTGAACTATGCAATATTTCATAATTAGAGCCACCTGAATGTCAGTTATTGATATCTAGAATACAAGTTTAAAGTGTTTTTTGTTTCTAAAACATTGACAGTACAATGGGTTCAAATTTAGTAGGGTTACACTCTGGGAGGTCCTCTACTATATTATGCTGATTGGATAATTAGAGTGACTAAAAATCACACAGATATTGATGACAAAATGGTCTAAATCTAGTTTAGGAACAGGACTGAATATGCTGTGTCAGATAATACTGTACTTATAATTTATCTCAACACAGTTTAACAATATTCTAATTGTCAATAACTGTTTAACAATCTTAAACAGATGCACATTAAGTGAAAGCTGCATCAAAAAAAAACAAAAAAAAAAAACCCTTCCAATCAGCCTACAAAGCATGTCTTTGGACTGAGGGAGGAAGCTTTGGTCCTATGGCCACTGGCCTATGTAGAGTGGCCACACTGCATTTGTGTGCTTCTGTGGGAATGAGTCTTTGTGTTATCTACAAACTCAGTGCTGGAATATGCACACCACAATGTCATGCCTGGTTTGAGTATGAATGTTGCACAAGTTAGTTAAACAGTTGTATGTATAAATGATATCCCTGATTTTCAGATTCACAATATGGCTCGGCGTGTTGCTGTGATTGGAGGAGGAAGCTCTGGACTGACCTGCATAAAGTGCTGCTTGGATGAGGGTCTGGAGCCAGTGTGTTTTGAGAGCAGCACTGACATTGGAGGACTCTGGAGGTTTAAGGTGACATGTTTTGCTGGAGAAATTAGACTAGATTTTTAATAAAACACTGCTTTATGCAAAATTTCATCACAGTACAGGCAACTACAGAAATAATGGGAACACTTGAATAAATGAGTATGTATCTCACTGGAGCATGTAAACATTACACACTGTCTTCCCAGTCCCATCAAGATTTGGGACTTTCCAAAACAATCTCTGTCATTGGAACACTGTCATTTTATCTAAGAGACAAGACATGGAAACAGGGAACATCAGAATCAAGTAAACACAGTTCAGAACTACAGTCAGAAACTTGCAAAACAAGGCAAACACATGAGAATTGGGTACATACAGTACAGTGGTAAATTTTCCACAAAGCAGGTGAAATTAGCAAAGCAAAAGCAAAGCTGGCCTTTTGCGTAGGGGACATACACAGTCAGGCAGGGTGCCATCATTATTCTTTGCTGAAGATGGCAGTCTCTGAACAACTGCAAGAAGCCAGTTCCTGAGCAACCGCATCATATCAGACTCTAAAGCACTTATAAAATTCTCTGGATAAGGGTGTCTTCTAAATGCTATAAAAGTAACAAAAATGAGCAATTTAGACTCGACAGTATATTCCAGATATAAAAGTACAGTAATCCACACAAATTGTATGATTTGACATCAACCTAGTCGAGGTTTACAGTAGTTAGTCTTGTTATGTGTAAATTTAAACACACTCAGGAGCACGAGTAGGATACGAACGTTTTTTTCCCCCAAATTTTACAGGATTTTTTAAAATACCTATTTTCTTGTGTGAAAGCTAATATGAACGATTTACACATTTCTTGGTATCCAGCTTGATAAATGAGACGTGTGGCCAAAGCTGAGATGCAGAAGGTGCTAAAGAAACTTCAAGGCCAGCAGGAAGGTTTTGTGATGGAGCCCTCCACTTAATGTGCACATGAAGACAGTAAACAGGAGGAAGATGAGACCATAGGAAAAAAGAGGCTAGGCTACTGCAGAGTCCATAATATCTAGGGGCCCTGAAGCAACAAGGATGGCATATGTCAGACCAGTAACAGAGACAGGACCTGGGACAGACACAGGAACAGAGCACTAGACAATAACTACACAATAAGTTACTACAATCTGCACCCAGAACTGAACGAGGGGCTAATGGTACGTGTACATGGTAGGGATGGGTGATATGGACTTAAAACTATATCACGATATTTTCTGGTATTTATTGCAATAACGATATCAGTGACGATATAAATATAGTACCATTCACCACTGTTTTTGGCTACAAGTGATAGCTGCATGCAGTCTTGAGAGCATCACAAACACAAACATTGATCTAAAAGTAAAACTTACCCATCATCAGATAGGCTCCTAAAATCTACCACTTACATAAAAGAATAAAAAAATCCAAACACCAGGCTTCTCGTTTAGCGATAAACTCCTCCTCAGCTCCACTTCTGCTTTCCGCCATACTTGTTTTCTCTCTGCACGTGAGCTGTGAATGGACCGTCACGCACAGAAATACGTCATCAACTAGGCTTTATCGTTATTATCGTGGGAAGACTAATTCTTATTCTGGGGAGAATTCCCAACGGTATATCTCCAAGGATAAAATATCTCCCATTCCTAGTACATGGTGCCCTACAATTCTGATATCCCATTCAGGGTGTATTTTTGCCTTGCACCCAGAGTTCCTGGGATAGGTTCCTGATCCACCAAGATCCAGTCCTGATCAGAACAAAGTAGTTACTGAAGATGAATGAATGATTTGTTGTGTCATGTACATGCTGTAATTCATTAAAAAGTCCACAAAAACTCTCATCTGGAAATATAAGATGGCCTGAGTTGCATATTGCACTCTTATGCAATATAAAGTGCAAAGGCCTTCTTCTTTTCCTTTTGGCTGTTCCCTTCAGGGGTCGCCACAGCGAATCACTGCCTCCATGTAGCCCTATCCCCTGCATCCTCTTCTCTCAGACCGACTACCTTCATGTCCTCCTTCACTACATCCATAAACCTCCTCTTTGGTCTTCCTTTCGGCCTCCTGCCTGGCAGCTCTAACCTCAGCATCCTTTTACCGATATATTCACTCTCCCTCCTCTGAACATGTCCAACCCATCTCAACCTGGCCTCTCTAACTTTGTCTCCAAAACATCTCACATGTGCTGTCCCCCTGATGTACTCATTCCTGATCCTATCCATCCTCATCACTCCCAAAGAGAACCTCAACATCTTCAGCTCTGCTACCTCTAACTCTTCCTCCTGTCTTTTCCTCAGTGCAACTGCCTCCAAACCATACAACATCGCTGGTCTCACTACTGTCCTGCACACCTTTCCTTTCATTCTTGCTGGTACTCTTTTATCACACAACAGACCTGACACTTTTCTCCACCCATTCCAACATGCCTGCACACGCTTCTTCACCTCTTTTCCACACTCCCCGTTGCTCTGGACTGTTGACCCTGAGTACTTAAAATCCTGCACCTTCTTTATCTCTTCTCCCTGTAACCTCACTGTTCCACCTGGATACCTCTCATTCACACACATGTATTCTGTCTTGCTGCGACTAACCTTCATTCCTCTTCTCTCCAGAGCAAACCTCCACCTCTCTAGAGTTTCCTCCACCTGCTCCCTGCTCTCACTACAGATCACAATGTCATCCGCAAACATCATAGTCCATGGAGATTCCTGTCTGACCTCATCTGTCAGCCTGTCCATCACCACCGCAAACAAGAAGGAGCTCAGAGCCAATCCTTGATGCAGTCCCACCTTCACCGTGAACTCCTCTGTCACACCTACCGCACACCTTACCATTGTCCTACTGCTCTCATACATATCCAGCACCACTCTAACATACTTCTCTGCCACTCCAGACCTCCTCATATAATACCTCCTCTCTTGGCACCCTGTCATACGCTTTCTCTAAATCTACAAAGACACAATGCAGCTCTTTCTGACCCTCTCTGTACTTCTCCATCAACATTCTCAAAGCAAATATTGCATCTGTAGTGCTCTTTCTTGGCATGAAACCATACTGCTGCTCACAAATGCTCACTTCTCCCCTTAGCCTTGCTTCCACTATTCTTTCCCACAACTTCATTGTATGGCTCATCAGCTTAATACCTCTGTAGTTTCCACAACTCTGCACATCTCCCTTGTTCTTAAAAATCGGCACCAAAACACTTCTCCTCCATTCCTCAGGCATCCGCTCACTCTCTAAGACCTCGTTGAACAACCTAGTTAAAAACTCTACTGCAATCTCTCCTAAACAGTTCCATACCTCCACTGGTATGTCATCAGGACGAACCGCCTTTCCTCTCTGCATCCTCTTCAAAGCTCTCCTAACTTCACCCTTGCTAATCCTTTCTACTTCCTGCTCAACAATATTTGCCTCTACTACTCTTCTCTCTCTGTCATTTTCCTCATTCATCAGTTCCTCAAAGTACTCCTTCCATCTTTCCCTCACCCTCCTGTCACCTGTCAACACATTTCCATCTCTATCTTTAATCACTCTAACCTGCTGCACATCCATACCATCTCTATCCCTCTGCCTCGCCAACTGATACAAATCCCTCTCACCTTCCTTACTATCTAACCTTGCATACATGTCCTCATAAGCTTTCTGTTTGGCCTTTGCCACCTCTATCTTAACCTCAGGCGGCATCTCCCTATATTCTTGTCTACTTTCCTCCATCCTCTCACTGTCCCACTTCTTCCTAGCTAACCTCTTCTTCTGGATACTCTCCTGAACTTCCTTATTCCACCACCAAGTCTCCTTGTCTTCTTTCCTCCTTCCAGATGACACACCTAGCACCTTCCTACCTGTCTCCCTGATCACTTTGGCTGTAGTAGTCCAGTCATCTGGAAGCACCTCCTGACCACCTAAAGCCTGTCTCAACTCCTCCCTGAAAACCGCACAACACTCTTCCTTTTCCAACTTCCACCACTTTGTCTTCTGCTCTGCCTTTGCTCTCTTCATCTTCCTCACCACCAGAGTCATCTTACACACCATCATCCTATGCCGTCTAGCTACACTCTCTCCTACCACTACTTTGCAATCGCTAATCTCCATCAGATTACAGTGTCTACATAAAATATAGTCCACCTGTGTGCTCCTGCCACCACTCTTATATGTCACCCTGTGTTCCTGCCTCTTCTGAAAGTACGTGTTCACCACAGCCATCTCCATACTTTTAGCAAAGTCTACCAACCTCTGTCCTTCTGGGTTCCTTACCTGAAGACCAAACCTGCCCATCACTTCCTCATCCCCACTATTCCCTTCACCAAAATGTCCATTAAAGTCTGCCCCATCACCACTCTCTCACATCTGGGAACACTCTGCATCACTTCCTCAACCTCACTTCCTCATGCTCACAACCTACTTGTGGAGTGTAAGCACTAACAACATTCAACATCACACCTTCAATTTCCAGCTTCAGACTCATCAACCTATCTGACACTCTCTTTACCTCCAGAACATTCTTCACAAACTCCTCCTTCAGGATCACTCCTACTCCATTTCTCTTCCTGTCCACCCCATGATAAAACAGTTTAAACCCTGCTCCAATGCTTCTAGCCTTGCTCCCTTTCCACCTGGTCTCCTGGACACACAGAATGTCGACTTTCCTCCTCTGCATCATATCTACCAGCTCTCTGCCTTTACCTGTCATCGTACCAACATTCAAAGTCCCTACTTTCAGTCCTAAACTCCTGCCTTTCCTCTTCTCTCTCTGCCTACGGACACGCCTTCCTCCTCTAACACACCTTCCTCCTCTCCTTCTTCGACCAACAGTAGCCCAATTTCCACCAGTGCCCTGTAGGTCAGCGGCACCGATGGAGGTCGTTGTTAACCCGGGCCCCGACCGATCCGGTATGGAAGTCATGTTAGTGATTCGCATATTGAATTTGGCAAAAGTTTTATGTCGGATGCCCTTCCTGACACAACCCTCTCTATTTATCCAGGCTTGGGACTGGCACAAAAAGTACACTGACTTGTGACCTCCTGTGGCTAGATTATAAAGTGCAAAGGCCATTACTGTGATAATTATTAGTGAAGGATACATTGTGCAAAACTAGTTTATGATCTACATTTTCTAGTAATATAGTACTATCCTTGATAACAGGGTACTGGAGCTTCAGAGAGCATTCCCTGTCAGGCTTAGAACATGGGATAGCACACATGTAGGACACTGGAGTAGAGGCAGGAAGAACTACTTTTCTGAAGTCAGGGCAGGAGAAACCAAATCCACATAGACTGTATACTGACACACCAGAAACCATAGCCAGATGGCACCAGGAATGGTCTCAGACACCAGAATCAATGCAGAGAATTGAAAATCCACAAAAGAAAAGATGAATAGAAATGGAAGAAGGGACTTCAGGGTTGCAGAGGCATGAAGAATTTGATTGGCTACAGTCCAGTAGATTAGAGTAGGAGGACTGATGTAGCAAGACTTTGAAATCTTCTCTAGCTAATGGACCAAACCTGGTACAAAAACCCTGCTTTTGACAATGTTTGCCAGTCGCCAAATGGTATTTTACACCCTCAACTGAGCTTCAATAGCTTCTTACATGAGCTTCAAAGGAGAGATTGGAGTCAACCAAGTACACCAAGTTCTTTCACTGCTGCACATGATGTATTGTAACTTCTAGCTGCATGAGATCCTAGTACAAGTACTTCTGTCTTGTCAGAATTAAGTAGAAGGAAGTTAATAAGCATCCAGTCTCGAATGTCCTTTACACATTCCTCAACTTTGTTAAGCTGGTGTCTGTTATCTGGCTTTGCTGAAACAGCATAACAGTGGAAGCTAATAAGATGTTTACAAATAATTTTACCCAGAGGTAGCTTATATAGAGAAAAAAAGCACTGGACCTAAAACAGAACCTTGTGGAATACCAAACTTTACCTTAGTATGCATAGAGAAGTCAGTATTCAATAAATGTTATTCCTGTGCAACTGATGTGCTGCAACCTTTTCTGGGATCTTGGAAATAAAAGGGAGGTTTGAAATTGGCCTATACTTGGACATCAGGGGTTTGATAACTGCTAGTTTAAAGGATTTAGGTGCATAGCCAGTGCTAAGGGAAGAACTGATTATTTTTTAGAAGAGGTAATGATCTGAGATAGCTTCAGACTATGGAAGTGTGACTATATTTTCTGTATTTAATACGAATGTTCCCTGGTGGACTAGTGGCAAGCATGCAGCCATTCCCGGTCAGTGAACCAACCCCAGCCACTGGAAGGTTTCACGAGTCAATGCACTCTCAGTGCTGGTCCCAAGACCGGAAAATGGGGAGGATTGCTCCAGGAAGGGCAAACTTGTGCCAGAATCAAAATATGCGGACAGGTGATGCGCTGTTGCAACCCCAAAGGGGCGCAGCCGAAAGAGGGGGGGTTCAGAATGTTAGTATTACATCAAGAGTTTGACCGCCATTATGAGTGGTCATCCTATTATGTTCTGATTGACCCCTACAGAATCTAGAATGGACATAAACACTGTTCTCAGAGGGTCTTCCAGGTTATCAAAATGAATATTGAAGTCTCCAACTATTAATGTTTTGTCTAAAGAAACAACCATGTATGAGATGAAATCTGCAAATTCAGAAGAAATTCAGAATGCGGCCCTGGGAGTCTGTAAATAATAATTAGTGGAATCGACTGAAATATCACCTAAAAATACCGCCATTCTTTGTGCTGTACACAACATCAAGTGGCACACATACAGTGCCCTCCACTAATATTGGCACCCTTGGTAAATATGTGCAAAGAAGGCTATGAAAATTTGTCTTTATTGTTTAACCTTTTGATCTTTTGTTTAAAAAATCACAAAAATACTCTGCTCTCAAATAACTGCAAACAAAACACAGGTTTATTAAAAAAAAATCTTTGTTAAATATAGGTGTGCAACAATTATTGGCACCCTTTTAGTCAATACTTTGTGCTACCTCCTTTTGCCAAGATAACAGCTCTGAGTCTTCTCCTATAATGGCTGATGAGGTTGGAGAATACATGGCAAGGGATCTGAGACCATTCCTCCATACAGAATCTCTCCAGATCCTTCAAATTTCGAGGTCCACGCTGGTGGACTCTCCGCTTCGGTTCACCCCACAGGTTTTCTATGGGGTTCAAGTCAGGGGACTGGGATGGCCATGGCAGGGCCTTGTTTGTGTGGTCAGTAAACCATTTTTGTGTTGATTTTGATGTTTTGGATCATTGTCCTGCTGGAAGATCCAACCATGGCCCATTTTAATTTTTCTGGCAGAGGCAGTTGTTACGTAACACAGACGTGTTGGTCGGAACAGGGAGTTAGGATGCATGCGCTGGGGAAACGTCAGTAAATGTAGAAGAGTTTATTATAAACAAAAGAATCCATACTATGAGCAAAACAAACTGTAATCCAGGCTGTAGTAAACAAGATTAGTTATCTGGGAAACGTCGGAACAAAGCGCACGGTTAAACACATCTAAATACTAACAAACTGAACTATGAATAACAATACTAAGAAAAACCAAGACTATGATTAACTATGACAAACTTATCCTAATACTAACTACATACTCCGCGTTGAAGCGGACACAAACAGGGGTTTTCAAACACACCCACAATCAAAGACACCTGGACATGATAATCACATTAGACAGAGAACCAATGAGGAAACGGGGCAGAGACATGACGCAATACAATAAAAAACACACATGGGGAAACACAGGAGGCGGAGACATGACGTGAACGAAAACAAAACGCACATGGCATAGGTAAACAACACGAGAGTCTTTATGAATGGAATGTCTATCGGAGAGTTTTTGAATAGCGCTGGAAAGCGCGCAGTGGAATGCGGAAGTGTTCGAGTCCACCGCTCGAGTGACTCGGAGAACGAGGGGAAACTTCTAACAGCAGTCAGGTTTTCATTTAATATCTGTTGATATTTGATAGAGCCCATGATGCGATGTAACCTAACAAAATGTCCAGGTCCTCTGGCAGAAAAACAGCCCCAAAACATTAAAGAGCCACCACCATATTTCACCGTGGGCATTAGGTACTTTTCCATATGGCTACCTCTCTGTGTGCAACAAAACCACCTTTTATTGCCAAAAAGCTCTATTTTGGTTTCATCTGACCATAGAACCTGATCCCATTTGAAGTTCCGGTAGTGTCTGACAAACTGAAGTTTGTTTTTGGATGAGAGTAGAGGCTTTTTTCTTGAAACCCTTCCAAATAACTTGTGATGTAGGTGACTTCGGATTGTAGTTTTGGAGACTTTCTGACCCCAAGACGCAGCTAACTTCTGCAGCTGTGATCCTTGGAGTTTTTTGGCCACTCAAACCATCCTCTTCACAGTGCATTAGACAATATACACACACATACTTTTCCAGGTTGATTCATAACATTTCTAATTGTCTGGAACTTTTTAATCATTGATTTTTTTTAAATCACCATTTTTGCATGTGCAGGAGACACCAGAGGCTGAACGCGCCAGCATGTACCGCTCACTGGTTGTTGTAAATACCTCAAAAGAGATGATGTGCTTTAGTGATTTCCAAATGCCAGCACACTATCCGAACTACATGCACCACTCCATGCTGCTGAACTATTTACGGCTGTATGCTGAGCACTTTGACTTGCTCAAGTACATTCACTTCCAGGTTATCATTAGTTATTTCTTTGTTTCATTTTTCTTTTTTGCACTTAGATGTTACTACGCATATGCAAAAGATAATGTGTGTATGTTTCAGACAACAGTACTCAGTGTGAGACAGAGGCATGACTTCTCTCACACAGGACAGTGGGAGGTGGTAACTGAGAACAGAGATGGACACAAAGAAACACACGTGTTTGATGGGGTGCTTGTGTGTTCGGGACACTTCACACACCCTGTTACACCCCTCTCAGCGTTTCCTGGTATAATCATGCTACCACTCTTCATACCTGTAAAGCACATCGACTTCAAAATCAGTCTTATTTTGATCCATTTAATTTTTTTCTGATTTAGGAATAGAAACATTTCCAGGGAAGTGCTGCCACAGTTGGGAATATAAGGATCCACATTCGTTCCATGGGAAGACAGTGGTGGTTATTGGCATTGGCAACTCTGGTGGAGACATTGCTGTGGAGATCAGCAGAGTGGCAGAAAGAGTAAGCACAATCAGAGAACTGATAAGCACACACCCCTGTACACTTTTGGTTTTCCAGACACTGGTTAAAACAAATAACAGACAAAAGGTTTTTATTGAAATGAAATGAATCTCTATTTGTACAGCTAGTCTGTCACTCAGAAACCAGCCATCTGTTCATTCATAATATATTATTCCCCATATTATTTCCATTAAAGACTAATGGTAGGTTATCATTTAACATTGTGGACTACACCGATGAGCCAAAACATTAAGTCACTCTCAGATGAAGCAAGTAACATTGACTATCTTGTATTAATGATGCATGTCATGGCCTGGGATATATTAAATGGTAAGCAAATATTCAGTACTCATAGTCAACCTGTTGGATGTGGGAGAAATGGGCAGTCGTCAAAACCCGAGTGCTAAATCATTATGGTCAGACAACTGGATCAGAGCATGTCCGAAAAGGCAAGGCTTATGGGGTGTTCCCGGTCAGCAGTGGTGAGTACTTACTGACAGTGATCTGAGGAGGGACAAACCACAAACCAGCACCAGGGTACTGGGTGCCCAGTGCTCATTGATGCGCAAGGGCAACAAAGACTATCCAGTGTGGTCCATACCAACAAAAGCGCTACAGTCACAGAAATGTTTTAAAGATGGTTACAGGAGAAATCTGTCACAACACACACATTGCATCACACCCTGCTGCATATTGGGTTGCCTAGCCACAGACCAGTCAGAGTTGCTAACCCCTTACTAACCCCTGTCCTCCATCGAAAGCAGATTCAATGTGCATGCAAGAGTCAGAAGCAATGGAAGGAGCAATAGAAGAAGGTTGCCTGGTCTGATGAGTCCCTATTTCTTTCACATAACGTGGACGGCCGGGTACGTGTGTGCCATTTAACTGGGGAAGTCATGGCACCAGGATGCACTGTGAAAAGAAGACAAGAAATGTTCTGCTAGGAAAGGTTTGGTCCTGGCATCCATGTAGATGTCACGTGGCAAACCAACAGCATGTTAGGCAGATCATCTTAATGTTTTGGCTCATCTGTGTTAATGCTCTTTTTTTATTGTGCCTACAAACGCATCCATACCATAATCTAATTTAACATTTTGTTTCCTATATATTTTTACCTCAAAGACTTTTCTGAGCATGCGTGAAGGAGCATGGGTTGTAAGCCATTTGTCTACTGGTGGCCTGCCTTTGGACATGAACATGGTTACACGTCTGAACACCCTTCTGCTGCAAGTGCTTCCTTGAGCTCTGCTAAACCGGCAATGGAGAGATTCTACAATCAGAAATATAACCACAGGCTGTACGGACTGCAGCCCAGCCACAGGTGCAGTGGAACAAAACAGCAGAACACTACAACTCACACCTGATAGGACATAAAGCACTTTTCTGAAAATCTATACATTTGTAGCCAGGGTTTAATAAAGGCTTTATTGTTAGGGATAAGTACTGCATCCCAGAAAAACTCATCAGTAAACACTAAAATCTATTAAAGGACTTAAAGGACTACATCACCCAAAAAGGGGCTATTGTAATTATCATTTAATGATGCAGCATACTGCTTGCTGTTCCATTGTAGTGTTTATTCACTATTAGCTGTGCTAGCAATTTTAGTAAAGGATTAAGTAAAGCATTCCTTCAATGGCATCTTGCTCATCTACTAACCCCATTTCCATTCCATTTTTTCTAAAATGCAATAAAAACAAAAATCTGTGATTTGTCAAGTCTCTACTGTAATTATCTGGCAAAAGTACAAAGAAAAGATATTCAATGTTTTCACTGACCAACTTAATTGTATTTTGTAAATATTAAATTTAGAATTTGATGCTTTCAACACACTAAAAAAAGTTGGGACAGAGGCAAAATAAGACTGAAAAGTTTATGGAATATTCAACTAACACGATTTTGGAGGATCAGGTTAATTAGTAACAGGGGAAGGTATGAGGATTGGGCATAAAAGGAGCATCCACCAAAAGCTCAGCCTTTGCAAGCAAGGATGGGTCATGGCTCACCACTTTGTGCTAAATGCGTGAGAGAATTGTCAGTCAGTTCAAAAAGAACACTGCTCAATGCAGAATTGCAAATAATTTAGGTCTTTCACCATCTACAGTGCATAATATTGTGAAAAGACTCAGGTAATCTGGAGAAATCTCATTGCGTAAAGGGTAAGGCTGGAAACCACTGTTGAATGTGTGTGACCTTTGAACCCTCAGGTGGCATTTCCTGAGAAATCGTCATGCTACTGTTATAAATATAACCACATGGGCTCAGGCGTACTTCGGAAAACCGTTGTCACTTAACACAGTCCGCCACTGCACCCAGAAATGCAACCCGAAACTCTATTAAGCAAGGAGGAAGCCACACATCAACTCTATGCAGAAACTCCGCTGAGTTGTCTAGGCCCGAGCTCATCTCAGATGGACTGAAAGGCAGTGAAAACGTGTGCTATGGTCAGATGGGTCCATCTTGTCGATGTTGAGTTCTCCATGACAAAGATTTGAAAAGACCAACCAGAGTGTTATAAGTGAAAGGTGCAAAAGCCAGCATCTGTGATGGTATGGTGGTGCATCAGTGCCCACGGCATGGGTGACTTGTATATGTGTGAAGGTACCATTGACGAGGAGGCATATATTGGGATTTTAGAGAGACATGCGCCTCATTCTGCACATGTTACAACAGCATGGCTTCGTAGACACAGAGTGTGTGTGCTTGACTGGCCTGCCAGCAGTCCAGATCTGTCTCCTATGGTACATCATAAAGAGGAGAATCAGACAATGGCGACCAAGGATTGTTGAGCAGCTGAAGTCTTGTATCAAGCAAGAATGGGCAAAAAATCCACTTGCAAAACTGCAACAATTAGTATCCTCAGTTCCCAAATGATTAAATGGTGTAATTAAAAGGAAGGGTGATGTAACACAGTGGTAAACATGCCTCTGTTTTTTTGAGTGTGTTGAAGGCATCAAATTCTATGTGTGTTTATATTTACAAAATGCAATTAAGTTGGTCAGTGAAAACATTGAATATCTTTTCTTTATACTTTTGTCAGTTAATTAAAGTTTCAAGAGACTTGACAAATCACAGATTTTTGCTTTTATTGCATTTTAGAAAAAGTCCCAACTTTCATGGAAATTGAGTTAGTATTTCTTTTGCAGGAACCTCAATCACGAATGCATTATTAATGATGACCTACCAGGACGCATCCTTCAGGGGGCACTGCAGTTGAAACCAAACGTGCGAGAGTTCCGAGGCTCGACCGTTGTATTTGATAACGAGGCAATCGAAGATGGGATAGATGCAGTTGTCTTCTGTACAGGATACAAGACAAGCTTCCCATTCTTATTGTCTACAGAGAACACCAATCCTGTGGGGGAAGTGAGCCTCTACAGAAGAGTCTTCCCTCTGTTCATAGAGCGCCCCACACTGGCCTTCATAGGCTTACTCAGTGCCGCAGGACCTTTAATGCCTATAATGGAAATGCAGGCACGATGGGCCACCCGAGTCTTTGCAGGTATTACAGAGTGAGGAGTGTAATAAAACACTGCTGACAAGATTCTCACAAAATCAACTGAAATGAATGCTGATGCTTCATAAAATTAACTTCATCTCAGCATTTTACATAGTTATCTATGAACAGAGCAGGGCAGTGGTCATGTAGAAACTTCTTGCCTTTTGGTTATAAACAAGACAAATGACTCAAGTAGGTCAATGGCTACCAAATTGTTTGAGTACAAATCACTTATCAGTTAAGCTACTGATAGCATGAGAGAGAAAATTATTTAATGAATTAATACATTGTTAGTCATTTTAAAATAATATGACTAATATTGTGTTATATGTGATTTATGTAAGTGAACTAGCCTGTTGGTGAGTCCTGAATGTCTGAAAAAAAGTAAAAAGATCTTAAAACAGCTTGTTCACTCTTTTTCTCAAGGTTTAAACCAACTTCCTCCCCTATCAATAATGCACAAGATCACTGAGAAAGACTGGAAGGCAAATATGAAAAGGTGACTTTGTTTAAATTTTTCATCTACATTTAATTATTTATATATAATTCCTTTCTTCAGATGTTTGCTGTCCTAACACTGTCTCATTTCTCATGTCTCTTGGTCTTTCACAGATACTCTTGTCCAAAGAAAGCTGCTCTCATGGTGGACTATGTCCCTTACTTGGATTCCATTGCACAGGAAATCGGTGTGCGTCCCAACCTCTTGTGGCTATTCCTAACCGATCCTGGTTTGGGTTTCAGGGTTCTGTTCGGTCCCTGCACCCCGTACCAGTTTCGGCTGCGTGGGCCGGGTCAGTGGGATGGGGCTCGTCAGGCCATTCTCACCCAGTGGGAGCGTGTAGCCCAGCCATTCAAGACACGCCCCATTCCAGAGCACAAAACTTCTGGACTATATTACTGGCTGAGTCTGGCAGGAGGGGTGATGGTGATTTTTGCTCTCATTGAATTGCAGAAGTGAAACAAACCTTTCTTCAGTACCTGATTACAAATAGTATGGCCTTCTATAGCATAGTCTGCTTTAGAGTTTTGCATTTAAATAGAATGATTTTTACTCAGTAATTGTCACTTTGAAATGGTATTTGTGCATAAATAAAAATCATGTGAAACCTTTGCCAAGCTGCATTTCTAGTATGTGACCATTGGTGAATTGGCAAGTTTTTAATCTTGCCACAGAGGTCTGGGCTTTGATATTTTGATCATTCTAAAATATTCAAGTTGCTGGTTTTAAACCAATTAGCTGTGCTGAGATTGGTACATCACCAAAATAATATTACGGCCTGTTTCCAGTGACGGACTGACAAAATGTGCATAACATCAGATGGTCTACAGTAATAGTATATGTACAAAGTGAACTATGGTATCGATGGATCTTATAAATAATGGCCAGTGAGTGTAGAGACAAGGTAGGTGTATCTAATAAAGTGGCCACTTAGTTTATGATTGGAATTGTTTCCAATCAACTGCCTTACATCATCAAATTATATGTAAGACAGTGGGGGCATGGTGGCTTAGTGGTTAGCATGTTTGCCTCGCACCTCCAGCATTGGGGGATTGAATTCTGCCTCCGCTCTGTGTGCGCTGAGTTTGCATGTTCTACAACCCCGATTCCAAAAAAGTTGGGACACTGTTTGAAATGTAAATAAAAACAGAATGAAATGATTTACACATCTCATAAACCCATATTTTATTCATAATAGAACATAGAAAACATATAGAATGTTTAAACTGAGGAAATGTACCATTTTAAGAAAAAAAAAAGGTAATTATGAATTTGATGGCCGCAATATGTCTCAAAAAAGGCTGCAAGAGTAAGTGTTACTAAAAAGAAACAGCTGGAGGTTAATTGGTAACAGGTGAGTAACATGATTGGGTATAAAAGAGTATCTTAGAGAGGCAGAGTCTCTCAGAAGTAAAGATGGGATGGAATCTGGATGGAAGCACATGTTGCTCTAAAACCTGTATATACCTTTCAGCATTGATGGTGCCTTTCCAGATGTGCAAGCTGCCCATTCCATAGGCACTAATGCACCCCCATACCATCAGAGATGCAGGCTTTTGAACTGAGCGCTGATAAAAAGCTGGATGGTCCCTCTCCTCTTTAGTTTAGAGACGTGGCATCCATGGTTTCCAAAAAGAATTTCAAATTTAGATTCGTCTGACCACAGAACAGTTTTCCACTTTGCCTCAGTCCATTTTAAATGATCTTTGGCCCAGAGAAGATGGCGGCGTCTCTGGATCATGTTCACATATGGCTTCTTCTTTGCACGATAGAGCTTTAACCAGCATTTGTGGATGGCACAGTGCACTGTGTTCACATTCAATGAGTTATGGAGGTGTTTCTGAGCCCATGCAGTGATTTCCATTACAGAATCATGCCTGTTTTTAATGTAGTGCTGCCTGAGGGCCCGAAGATCATGGGCATGGAATATTGATTTTCACCCTTGTCCCTTGCGCTCAGAGATTTCTCTGAATCTTTTGATGATGTTATGTACTGTAGATGATGAGATATTCAAAGTCTTCGCAATTTTACGTTGAGGAACATTATTCTGAAATTGTTCCACAATTTGTAGACGCAGTTTTTCGCAGATTGGTGAACCTCTGGGTTTACATATGGGTTTATGAGATTTGCAAATCATTGCATTCTATATTTATTTACATTTTACACAGCGTCCCAACTTTTTTGGAATTGGGGTTTGCAGCAAAACCCAGCAGCCTTCATTGTGTTTTTTGTCTGAAAAGTGGTCTCTTGCGTAATACGCTGCTATCTTTAATGACATACAAACATTTTTCTGTAACATTTAATTTTATGCTCGAAAACTAATGTTTGAGAATCTAAAATGTGTGTATTAGTATATACAGTGCTGTGTATAAGTTTTAGGCACCCTATTTTTTTTTTAGTATAAACTTTGTTATAGATTTTTTATTTTATGACTTCTACATTATCAAGTCAGTACAAAAAACATTTTAGATTCCCAAACATTAGTTTTCTAGCATAAAATTAATGTTACAGAAAAACACAGCATCCCAACTTTTTTGGAATTGTGGTTGTAAGAAGCGAGTGTGAAAGTCAAAGCCTCCAGAAGAACTGTGGCTGGTCTGCAAGATGCTCAATAAAACTTACCAGCTCATTCCCTTATAAAACTGCACAAATTGTACCAGAGACTACCATTTTTATTTTTTTTTTGTCACACCAAATATTGACGTTGTTTCATTTACTACTGTTTACTGCTCTTTACGGTACTGTTTTTTTTTAATGTAGAAACATTTAATTTCATCATTTTGAAGGCATCTTTGCTCTACAGCATTTCTTTGCTCCGAATGCTCCTCGGACTTGAGTCGTGTAATTACCTTCAAAAACTGAAAAACTGTCACTTGCGCTCCTCTGGTTCTCAGCACTCGTTGTTGACATTCGGGTAAAGCGCTTGGCTCTGATTTGTTTACAGCTGCACAGTGTAAAGCAATGGCAATGAGAAAGTGAGAAACTCTGAATTCCAGACAAAGACTTACCTTGCTGCCGAGAAAACAACACAGGAGCTCCAAAAATTATACACGAACTTGTATTTGTCATACTTCCTAGATTGCAAAAGGGCAGAGCCACAAACATCGTGCTGTTTGATTGGCCAAACGATCAAAGCCCCGCCCTTTCTCAACATGCACACTCATGAGTAATGCTGCATTCGACTAGAGGCCGCAACTCGTAATTCCCGACCTCCAACCAAAAAACAAACAAACAAAAAAACAAAAACAAAAAGTCCCCTCAACTACTTGGAATTCATACTCTGGGACTCAATGTGGTCTTATGTGACTATCAAGACTGTCATGTGACTGTCACATACATGTGACTTTCTTGACAAATGGACAAAAGTGTAAAATTCAAAATCATTCCATTCTGTGGGGTAACAAAGGTACAATATAACAGCACAATCCTGACAGCTTTGGTGATGGTAGAGTATTGCAAGGTCTCCACATACTGGTTAATCTCATGTATAAACAGGGGAAAATATGTCTTATTTCATGTAAATTTACATTTGTGAATATGATACTTAGCCAATAGAAAAATGAGATTTATGATAAAATACTTTCCTTCCTGTTGTTGTTGTTTCCCATCCCATCATCTTGTCGTCGTCACTGAGTAGCGAGTCCCAGCTCCTGGGCTGCCAGGACAGGGTCGGTCCAACGAGAAGGGTGGCAGCGACCGGGTGACTTGGGCAGTCGAAGAGGTGTTGGGTGGTGTGGTGAGAATTTCCACAGAGGGGGCATTCATCCAGCACGTTCGCATCAGTCCTGTTCAGATATAAATTTAGCAAGTGGCAGTAACCCGACCTTAGCTGCGCAAGGGTAGTGCGTGTGCCCCTTGGCAGGGATTCTTCTGTTTTGTTGATGGGGGGAGGTGGAGCACCGAGGACCTTATTGCTGCCGAGTGAGATTGTAGACCGTCGCACAATTTCAGTATGTAGCCATTTTTGTAAGGCTTTGGTGTTGTTTATTGGTCCTAGTGCAGCATCAACATCTTGAAGGATAGCATTGTGGCACTGATATGGGTGCGGTTTCATGTTTCGAGGAGGGGGTTCATCCATGCTTATTGAGTGGCAAGGGTGGAGTGGGTCTCTGCAGGCCACTACAAATTGGCTAGCAAGGAGCTTGTTATGGTCAGCTATCGGTAGTATTTGACATTCTTGATGTAGATGTTCGACAGCCGACATTTTAAGGCAGCCGGTGGCGATCCGGAGGACTGCATTTTGTGAAGCTTGAAGCTTTTCCATGTTGGACTTCTTGGCATGGATGGACCAAACCAAATAGTTGCCGATGGCTTTATAGGTGAGCAGCAAGGTTTCTTTGTCTTGCCCCCAAGACGATCCGGCAAGTGCTTTAAGCACTGCTTAACCCAGGCTGCTACGCTCCGGCAATGTACATGGTGTTTCCTTCTTGTTCCTTCCTATAGTCGAAAAATTCCAAAGAAAACATCCCTAAAACAAAATGCCATATGTTTTTGTAAAGAAAAAAAAGTTAAGGATAAAATATCTGACCAATATTTTCAAAATTCCAAAACAAAAGATGCACATTTTCTTCCTCACTGTCAAAGAAGGAGTATTTTATACCAATGTCTGGTTTGTATCACTTGAAGGAAGCTTTTGATTGATTAAATTGGAATTGGAAAAAAAAAAATTTTAAGTGACCTCTCTAACATTGTTGGTCAATGCATACCTTAGAGGCAGGCTCCAAACTTTTTTCAGTGGAATATTTTCTACTATGCTATTCCGATATGGGATTATATAAGGAATTATAACAATATCCATCTGTGAATGAGCTCCAATTTGTTTTGTTGAAGGCTTGGTGCCATGCTGAGATACATGACCCACTCACAACAATGTCCAAGTTAAAACTGTTATCAGGAGTCCAGGGGAAGTCAATGCCCCTCAACAGCATTACTGCACCAAATGCAATTGTGTCGAATATAATTGCATATTTCCTGACTGTTACAAGAATTTGGAATTTATTAACTCAACACCGAGCTCCTCAGAGTTCAGCAAATGACATCAAATCAACATGGCTGCTCACAGTGTCAGCTGTAAACACAGTAGCCCTTTCCACCCGTTTAAATGGGTTACACTGTATATACAAGCATTTGCTTTAGATCACACAACATACAGACACACAATTGTGATGAGTGATTATATATATATATATATATATATATATATATATATATATATATATATATATATACACCTCCTCAAAACAGTGAACTGTATAGTCAGTGTTATAGAATTTACAAGGGAATATGTCTGCATGTTGGAACTTTCATATTTTCTAGATTCATTACACACAAAGTGAAATATTTCAAGCCTTTTTTTTGTTTTAATCTTGATGATTACGGCTTACAGCTCATGGAAATAAAAAAAATCCAGTATCTCAAAATATTATAATAAAAGAATTTATAATACATGTTCTGAGAGACTCTGCCTCTCGAAGATACTCTTTTTATACCTGTAACAATTTAATGTCGGGTAAGGAGGAGGTGGGAACCGGCTAAACATAAACAGAGTTTAATAATAAACGAAACTGAAACAGAACAGGGGGGTATTCCAGAAAGCTGGTTATGTGACATACCCAGGTAAGTTTAAGGGTAAGTTTAGCTGATAACCTCAACTTTCGGTTCCAAAAATGGAGGTAACTTTCTGGGTATGTAAGTAACCATGTCAACTTGCTCTCTGAAGATAGCCTGCTCCGGAGCAGGTTATGTTCCAGGGTTAGTTTGTTTCAGAGACATGGAAGCACAGATTATACAAGGTCTTTTTCGCCGTGAGAGGGTGATAAGGCCACGTATTGACGTGTTTTCATATCTGAATGAATATTTGCGAGAGCGATACCGGTTTTCAAAAGAATCGTTAATTTATTTAACAAACCTTTTGAAACCGCACATATCAGACGTGACAAACCGCGGGTCAGCGCTTATCACAGAGCACAATCTGTGCATTACTCTTCGTTTTGTTTTTTTTGTGACAGGGAGTGTTCTGTACAATGTGGGCGATGCAGAACATGTAGGGAAAGCAACCGTGTGGAGCCGTACAGTATGCCTGGCACTGAAGCGGCTTCTACACACTTTTGTACTATTTCCTGGCCATAAACCGGTGCGCCTTATAAAAGAAGAATTTCACAGAGTGGCAGGTTTGTCCTTTTTATAAATATCTATTACAGACATATTAACACATCTTAACTTCCTATTCATATCGATCCATCTATTCAGACTGCATGGATATATCTATCTGTCAGACTTTGTAATTTAATTTCAGGGTTGCCGAATGTGATTGGGTCCATTGATGGCACCCACATTCCTATTAAAGCTCTTTCTGTCAGTGAAGGAGACTATGTTATTAGGAAGTCTGTCCACAGCATCAATGTGCAGGTAACAACAGAAAATGTAGTTTTAAAATCATTAAACCTTTCGGTGTTAAACCATTTAAGTCATTATCGGTCCCCACTAACTAGGTCATATGTGATGCGACCCACCTCATCACTAATGTTGAGGCCAAATGGCCAGGGGCTGTACATGATGCCAGAATTTTAAGAGAGTCATCCTTGTGCAACAAATTTCAACAGGGTACGGTTTGATTTACACAGTGGTTTTATTTTTTGCTTTATTTGTATTGTACACTTACAAACTGTCGGTTATTTTATGCCACGCCGACTCTCTTTCCTTCACCGATGCAGTCGTGTTGCTTCTTTTCATTATAATCGGCTTGTACTCCTCGTATGCCAGCATTAAAACTTCCAACTCCGCTTCGGTGAAATACGCTGCCCTTTTCTTTTCACCTTTGGTTTCCATGGTGACTCCTGATTTCGACGATCCATTGAAAATGCCTTCATGTATTCGCCGAGCGCGCGCATTAACTCTCGGTTACCAATAGGAGGTTGATTAAACTAACTCTTCTCAGGTGTTTTGGAACCAACATACCCTGAGTAAGCAAGGTTTAGGTTAATCAACCAAGAGTTCAGGGTTTAGCTGACGGTAAGTTAACCCTGCTTTCTGGAATACCCCCCAGAAAACACACAGACTGGACACAAAATGCACGTGCGTCTCTCTCCCTCTCTCCGGCGCTTCCAGCGGCCAAACAGTGGAACTGTTTGGAAGACAGGGGTCCCGTTAAATCTGGCATGAACCAAACACAGAAAGAACATCATTCCACAAAAAGAACATCATACCTACGGTCAAGCATGGTGGTGGAAGTCTGATGGTGTGGGGATGTTTTGGCAACTGGTCCTGGACAACTTGCAATAATTCAGGGAAACATGAATTCTGTTCTCTACCAGAAAATCCTAAAGCAGAATGCCCGGTCTTCAGTCCGTAAGTTGAAACTTGAGCGCAACTGGATTATGCAGCAAGACAATGATCCAAAACCTAGGAGTAAATCCTAGTCCTAAAAGTAAGTAAAAGACTGATCTCCAGTGTTATATTGAAGTGTTATATTGGTGGTAGGTTTAGGTTGCTTTATGTTGTATTTCGTTTGAAGATCTAAAACTATTTAGTATGAGATATGCACAAAAATAGAATAAATCGGGATGGGGCAAATACTTTTTCACATCACTGTATGTAGATTAAACATATAGTACCTTCTCTGCTCTAGGAGAGTTTCTTCTGCGTTACGCTGTGGATATGTTTGAAATGGCACATACTAGTATATTGTATACTACACCATTCCTCCAAGAAGTATCATTTGGTAAATTAGTCAAGTCATTACCTGTCAGTCAAATTCAGCTGTGGGCTTCTTAATTTCCTTAGAATTACACTATACTGTATTTTCATAGTAACTATGACTTAAAATGTATTAACATGTGAGTGACGCATGCTTTCACATCAATAGAATTTCACAAGAGAAATGCAATTGCAAATGGACTTTGTGTTTCCATTTGAAATTTGGCAGACACTGTACATTCGTGTAAATGAAAATGCAAACGGTAATACATGACTTGTATGTTCATTTGAATTACGTCATAATTTATGCGCCCACAACTAGGATGGCCAGGTTGTGTTCACTGAGTCTAAATGTTCAGGAGTTTAGGCTTGGTCACTGTGCTCAGTTATTCTGCCAGTTTATATTCTCTGTTTAGGGACAGATAACATTCCAATTTACTTTGTTGGGCTGTTGCTTCTGTCCAGTGGTTTAGATATTTTTCTTTTTGTGTTTTAATAATTTGATTTGGTCTGTCTGGGGTTTTGGTCTGGGGTTTGGCTGGACATGTTTTAGATGGTAAAGCCAGCTTTAAGACCAGCTTGCTGAGGTGGCTTCACTCTGGGGTTAGCTCTTGGTATCTCAGTGCTTTGCAATGGATGGTCTCTGTATCACTATTTTTTGAGTGGGCATGGAATTTAATGGCTCTTTTTTATTTTTTATTTCTTTGCAATTGCCTACAACTTTTGCACAGTACTGTATATGCCTTTTAATTGATATGGGAGGTATTTTACTATACTATACTGATTCCACTTGTGAACTATGCAATATTTCATAATTAGAGCCACCTGAATGTCAGTTATTGATATCTAGAATACAAGTTTAAAGTGTTTTTTGTTTCTAAAACATTGACAGTACAATGGGTTCAAATTTAGTAGGGTTACACTCTGGGAGGTCCTCTACTATATTATACTGATTGGATAATTAGAGTGACTAAAAATCACACAGATATTGGTGACAAAATGGTCTAAATCCAGTTTAGGAACAAGACTGAATATGCTGTGTCAGATAATACTGTACTTATAATTTATCTCAACACAGTTTAACAATATTCTAATTGTCAATAACTGTTTAACAATCTTAAACAGATGCACATTAAGTGAAAGCTGCATCAAAAAAAAAAAACCCTTCCAATCAGCCTACAAAGCATGTCTTTGGACTGAGGGAGGAAGCTTTGGTCCTATGGCCACTGGCCTATGTAGAGTGGCCACACTGCATTTGTGTGCTTCTGTGGGAATGAGTCTTTGTGTTATCTACAAACTCAGTGCTGGAATATGCACACCACAATGTCATGCCTGGTTTGAGTATGAATGTTGCACAAGTTAGTTAAACAGTTGTATGTATAAATGATATCCCTGATTTTCAGATTCACAATATGGCTCGGCGTGTTGCTGTGATTGGAGGAGGAAGCTCTGGACTGACCTGCATAAAGTGCTGCTTGGATGAGGGTCTGGAGCCAGTGTGTTTTGAGAGCAGCACTGACATTGGAGGACTCTGGAGGTTTAAGGTGAGATGTTATGCTGGAGAAATTAGACTAGATTTTTAATAAAACACTGCTTTATGCAAAATTTCATCACAGTACAGGCAACTACAGAAATAATGGGAACACTTGAATAAATGAGTATGTATCCCACTGGAGCATGTAAACATTACACACTGTCTTCCCAGTCCCATCAAGATTTGGGACTTTCCAAAACAATCTCTGTCATTGGAACACTGTCATTTTATCTAAGAGACAAGACATGGAAACAGGGAACATCAGAATCAAGTAAACACAGTTCAGAACTACAGTCAGAAACTTGCAAAACAAGGCAAACACATGAGAAATGGGTAAATACAGTACAGTGGTAAATTTTCCACAAAGCAGGTGAAATTAGCAAAGCAAAAGCAAAGCTGGCCTTTTGCGTAGGGGACATACACAGTCAGCCAGGGTGCCATCATTATTCTTTGCTGAAGATGGCAGTCTCTGAACAACTGCAAGAAGCCAGTTCCTGAGCAACCCCATCATATGTTTCACATCCAAGAGGAAATGATTCGTACAACATATGTATTCAACCAGGTATGACATTGTGGTGTGTATATTCCAGTAGTTTGTAGTTAACACAAAGACCCATTCCCACAGATGCCAACCTAGTGAACTAGCATGTGTTTTTGATAGGGGCTCTAAAGCACTTCTATAATTCTCTGGATAAGGGTGTCTTCTAAATGCTGTAAAAGTAACAAAAATTAGCAATTTAGACTCAACAGTATATTCCAGATATAAAAGTACAGTAATCCACACAAATTGTATGATTTGACATCAACCTAGTCGAGGTTTACATTAGTTAGTGTTCTTATGTGTAAATTTAAACACACTCAGGAGCACGAGTAGGATACGAACGTTTTTTTCCCCCAAATTTTACAGGATTTTTTAAAATACCTATTTTCTTGTGTGAAAGCTAATATGAACGATTTACACATTTCTTGGTATCCAGCTTGATAAATGAGACGTGTGGCCAAAGCTGAGGTGCAGAAGGTGCTAAAGAAACTTCAAGGCCAGCAGGAAGGTTTTGTGATGGAGCCCTCCACTTAATGTGCACATGAAGACAGTAAACAGGAGGAAGATGAGACCATAGGACAAAAGAGGCTAGGCTACTGCAGAGTCCATAATATCTAGGGGCCCTGAAGCAACAAGGATGGCATATGTCTCATAGAGAAGTCAGACCAGTAACAGAGACAGGTCCTGGGACAGACACAGGAACAGAGCACTAGACAATAACTAGACAATAAGTTACTACAATCTGCACCCAGAACTGAACGAGGGGCTAATGGTACGTGTACATGGTAGGGATGGGTGTTATGAACTTAAAACTATATCACGATATTTTCTGGTATTTATTGCAATAACGATATCAGTGACTATATAAATATAGTACCATTCACCACTGTTTTGGGCTACAAGTGATAGCTGCATGCAGTCTTGAGAGCCTCACAAACACAAACATTGATCTAAAAGTAAAACTTAACCATCATCAGATAGGCTCCTAAAATATACCCATTACATAAAAGAATAAAAAAATCCAAACACCAGGCTTCTCGTTTAGCGATAAACTCCTCCTCAGCTCCACTTCTGCTTTCCGCCATACTTGTTTTCGCTCTGCACGTGAGCTGCAAATGGACCATTACACACAGAAATACGTCATCGATTAGGCTTTATCGTTATTATCATGGGAAGACTAATTCTTATTGTGGGGAGAATTTTCAACGGTATATCGCCAATGATAAAATATCTCCCATTCCTAGTACATGGTGCCCTACAATTCTGATATCCCATTCAGGGTGTATTTTTGCCTTGCACCCAGAGTTCCTGGGATAGGTTCCTGATCCACCAAGATCCAGTCCTGATCAGAACAAAGTAGTTACTGAAGATGAATGAATGATTTGTTGTGTCATGTACATGCTGTAATTCATTAAAAAGTCCACAAATACTCTCATCTGGAAATATAAGATGGCCTGAGTTGCAAAATGCACTCTTATGCAATATAAAGTGCAAAGGCCTTCTTCTTTTCCTTTCGGCTGTTCCCTTCAGGGGTTGCCACAGCGAATCATCTGCCTCCATCTAGCCCTATCCCCTGCATCCTCTTCTCTCAGACCGACTACCTTCATGTCCTCCTTCACTACATCCATAAACCTCCTCTTTGGTCTTCCTCTCGGCCTCCTGCCTGGCAGCTCTAACCTCAGCATCCTTTTACCGATATATTCACTCTCCCTCCTCTGAACATGTCCAAACCATCTCAACCTGGCCTCTCTAACTTTGTCTCCAAAACATCTCACATGTGCTGTCCCCCTGATGTACTCATTCCTGATCCTATCCATCCTCGTCACTCCCAAAGAGAACCTCAACATCTTCAGCTCTGCTACCTCTAACTCTTCCTCCTGTCTTTTCCTCAGTGCAACTGTCTCCAAACCATACAACATCGCTGGTCTCACTACTGTCCTATACACCTTTCCTTTCAATCTTGCTGGTACTCTTTTATCACACAACAGACCTGACACTTTTCTCCACCCATTCCAACCTGCCTGCACACGCTCCTTCACCTCTTTTCCACACTCCCCGTTGCTCTGGACTGTTGACCCTAAGTACTTAAAATCCTGCACCTTCTTTATCTCTTCTCCCTCTAACCTCACTGTTCCACTTGGATCCCTCTCATTCACACGCATGTATTCTGTCTTGCTGCGACTAACCTTCATTCCTCTTCGCTCCAGAGCAAACCTCCACCTCTCTAGAGTTTCCTCCACCTGCTCCCTGCTCTCACTACAGATCACAATGTCATCCGCAAACATCATAGTCCATGGAGATTCCTGTCTGACCTCATCTGTCAGCCTGTCCATCACCACCGCAAACAAGAAGGGGCTCAGAGCCGATCCTTGATGCAGTCCCACCTTCACCGTGAACTCCTCTGTCACACCTACCGCACACCTTACCATTGTCCTACTGCTGTCATACATATTCTGCACCACTCTAACATACTTCTCTGCCACTCCAGACCTCCTCATACAATACCTCCTCTCGTGGCACCCTGTCATACGCTTTCTCTACATCTACAAAGACACAATGCAGCTCTTTCTGACCCTCTCTGTACTTCTCCATCAACATTCTCAAAGCAAATATTGCATCTGTAGTGCTCTTTCTTGGCATGAAACCATACTGCTGCTCACAAATGCTCACTTCTCCCCTTAGCCTTGCTTCCACTACTCTTTCCCACAACTTCATTGTATGGCTCATCAGCTTAATACCTCTGTAGTTTCCACAACTCTGCACATCTCCCTTGTTCTTAAAAATCGGCACCAAAACACTTCTCCTCCATTCCTCAGGCATCCTCTCACTCTCTAAGACCTCGTTGAACAACCTAGTTAAAAACTCTACTGCCATCTCTCCTAGACACTTCCATACCTCCACTGGTATGTCATCAGGACCAACCGCCTTTCCTCTCTGCATCCTCTTCAAAGCTCTCCTAACTTCACCCTTGCTAATCCTTTCTACTTCCTGCTCAACAATATTTGCCTCTACTACTCTTCTCTCTCTGTCATTTTCCTCATTCATCAGTTCCTCAAAGTACTCCTTCCATCTTTCCCTCACCCTCCTGTCACCTGTCAACACATTTCCATCTCTATCTTTAATCACTCTAACCTGCTGCACATCCTTACAATCTCTATCCCTCTGCCTCACCAACTGATACAAATCACTCTCTCCTTCCTTACTATCTAACCTTGCATACATGTCCTCATAAGCTTTCTGTTTGGCCTTTGCCACCTCTATCTTAACCTCACGCTGCACCTCCCTATATTCCTGTCTACTTTCCTCCGTCCTCTCACTGTCCCACTACTTCCTAGCTAACCTCTTCTTCTGGATACTCTCCTGAACTTCCTCATTCCACCACCAAGTCTTCTTGTCTTCTTTCCTCCTTCCAGATGACACACCTAGCACCTTCCTACCTGTCTCCCTGATCACTTTGGCTGTAGTAGTCCAGTCATCTGGAAGCACCTCCTGACCACCTAAAGCCTGTCTCAACTCCTCCCTGAAAACCGCACAGCACTCTTCCTTTTCCAACTTCCACCACTTTGTCTTCTGCTCTGACTTTGCTCTCTTCATCTTCCTCACCACCAGAGTCATCTTACACACCATCATCCTATGCTGTCTAAGTACCCTCTCTCCTACCACTACTTTGCAATCGCTAATCTCCATCAGATTACAGTGTCTACATAAAATATAGTCCACCTGTGTGCTCCTGCCACCACTCTTATGTGTCACCCTGTGTTCCTGCCTCTTCTGAAAGTACGTGTTCACCACAGCCATCTCCATACTTTTAGCAAAGTCTACCAACCTTTGTCCTTCTGGGTTCCTTACCTGAAGACCAAACCTGCCCATCACTTCCTCATCCCCACTATTCCCTTCAACAAAATGTCCATTAAAGTCTGCCCCTATCACCACTCTCTCACATCTGGGAACACTCTGCATCACTTCCTCAAGCTCACTTCCTCATGCTCACAACCTACTTGTGGAGTGTAAGCACTAACAACATTCAACATCACACCTTCAATTTCCAGCTTCAGACTCATCAACCTATCTGACACTCTCTTTACCTCCAGAACATTCTTCACAAACTCCTCCTTCAGGATCACTCCTACTCCATTTCTCTTCCTGTCCACCCCATGATAAAACAGTTTAAACCCTGCTCCAATGCTTCTAGCCTTGCTCCCTTTCCACCTGGTCTCCTGGACACACAGAATGTCGACTTTCCTCCTCTGCATCATATCTACCAGCTCTCTGCCTTTACCTGTCATCGTACCAACATTCAAAGTCTCTACTATCAGTCCTAAACTCCTGCCTTTCCTCTTCTCTCTCTGCCTACGGACACGCCTTCCTCCTCTAACACACCTTCCTCCTCTCCTTCTTCGACCAACAGTAGCCCAATTTCCACCAGTGCCCTGTAGGTCAACGGCACCGATGGAGGTCGTTGTTAACCCGGGCCCCAACCGATCCGGTATGGAAGTCATGTTAGTGATTCGCATATTGAATTTGGCAAAAGTTTTATGTCGGATGCCCTTCCTGACACAACCCTCTCTATTTATCCAGGCTTATGACCTCCTGTGGCTAGATTATAAAGTGCAAAGGCCATTACTGTGATAATGATTAGTGAAGGATACATTGTGCAAAACTAGTTTATGATCTACATTTTCTAGTAATATAGTACTATCCTTGATAACAGGGTACTGGAGCTTCAGAGTGCATTCCCTGTCAGGCTTAGAACATGGGATAGCACACATGTAGGACATTGGAGTAGACGTAGGAAGAACTACTTTTCTGAAGTCAGGGCAGGAGAAACCAAATCCACATAGACTGTAAACTGACACACCAGAAACCATAGCCAGATGGCACCAGGAATGGTCTCAGACACCAGAATCAATGCAGAGAATTGAAAATCCACAAAAGAAAAGATGAATGGAAATGGAAGAAGGGACTTGCAGGGTTGCAGAGGCATGAAGAATTTGATTGGCTACAGTCCAGTAGATTACGGTAGGAGGACTGATGTAGCAAGACTTTGAAATCTTCTCTAGCTAATGGACCAAACCTGGTACAAAAACCCTGCTTTTGACAATGTTTGCCAGTCGCCAAATGGTATTTTACACCCTCAACTGAGCTTCAATAGCTTCTTACATGAGCTTCAAAGGAGAGATTGGAGTCAACCAAGTACACCAAGTTCTTTCACTGCTGCACATGATGTATTGTAACTTCTAGCTGCATGAGATCCTAGTACAAGTACTTCTGTCTTGTCAGAATTAAGTAGAAGGAAGTTAATAAGCATCCAGTCTCGAATGTCCTTTACACATTCCTCAACTTTGTTAAGCTGGTGTCTGTTATCTGGCTTTGCTGAAACAGCATAACAGTGGAAGCTAATAAGATGTTTACAAATAATTTTACCCAGAGGTAGCTTATATAGAGAAAAAAAGCACTGGACCTAAAACAGAACCTTGTGGAACACCAAACTTTACCTTAGAATGCATAGCGAAGTCAGTATTCAATACATGTTATTCCTGTGCAACTGATGTGCTGCAACCTTTTCTGGGATCTTGGAAATAAAAGGGAGGTTTGAAATTGGCCTATACTTGGACATCAGGGGTTTGATAACTGCTAGTTTAAAGGATTTAGGTGCATAGCCAGTGCTAAGGGAAGAACTGATTATTTTTTAGAAGAGGTAATGATCTGAGATAGCTTCAGACTATGGAAGTGTGACTATATTTTCTGTATTTAATACGAATGTTCCCTGGTGGACTAGTGGCAAGCATGCAGCCATTCCCGGTCAGGGAACCAAAGCCAGCCACTGGAAGGTTTCACGAGTCAGTGCACTCTCAGTGCTGGTCCCAAGACCGGAAAATGGGGAGGATTGCTCCAGGAAGGGCAAACTTGTGCCAGAATCAAAATATGCGGACAGGTGATGCGCTGTTGCAACCCCAAAGGGGCGCAGCCGAAAGAGGGGGGGATCAGAATGTTAGTATTACATCAAGAGTTTGACCACCATTATGAGTGGTCATCCTATTATGTTCTGATTGACCCCTACAGAATCTAGAATGGACATAAACACTGTTCTCAGAGGGTCTTCCAGGTTATCAAAATGAATATTGAAGTCTCCAACTATTAATGTTTTGTCTAAAGAAACAACCATGTATGAGATGAAATCTGCAAATTCAGAAGAAATTCAGAATGCGGCCCTGGGAGTCTGTAAATAATAATTAGTGGAATCGACTGAAATATCACCTAAAAATACCGCCATTCTTTGTGCTGTACACAACATCAAGTGGCACACATACAGTGCCCTCCACTAATATTGGCACCCTTGGTAAATATGTGCAAAGAAGGCTATGAAAAATTGTCTTTATTGTTTAACCCTTTGATCTTTTGTTTAAAAAATCACAAAAATACTCTGCTCTCAAACAACTGCAAACAAAACACAGGTTTATTTAAAAAAATCTTTGTTAAATATAGGTGTGCAACAATTTTTGGCACCCTTTTAGTCAATACTTTGTGCTACCTCCTTTTGCCAAGATAACAGCTCTGAGTCTTCTCCTCTAATGCCTGATGAGGTTGGAGAATACATGGCAAGGGATCTGAGACCATTCCTCCATACAGAATCTCTCCAGATCCTTCAAATTTCGAGGTCCACTCTGGTGGACTCTCCTCTTCGGTTCACCCCACAGGTTTTCTATGGGATTCAAGTCAGGGGACTGGGATGGCCATGGCAGAGCCTTGTTTGTGTGGCCAGTAAACCATTTTTGTGTTGATTTTGATGTATGTTTTGGATCATTGTCCTGCTAGAAGATCCAACCATGGCCCATTTTAAGTTTTCTGGCAGAGGCAGTCAGGTTTTCATTTAATATCTGTTGATATTTGATAGAGTCCATGATGCCATGTAACCTAACAAAATGTCCAGGTCCTCTGGCAGAAAAACAGCCCCAAAACATTAAAGAGCCACCACCATATTTCACCGTGGGCACTAGGTACTTTTCCATATGGCTACCTCTCTGTGTGCAACAAAACCACATCTGGTGTTTATTGCCAAAAAGCTCTATTTTGGTTTCATCTGACCATAGAACCCGATCCCATTTGAAGTTCCGGTTTGTGTCTGACAAACTGAAGTTTGTTTTTGGATGAGAGTAGAGGCTTTTTTCTTGAAACCCTTCCAAATAACTTGTGATGTAGGTGACTTCGGATTGTAGTTTTGGAGACTTTCTGATCCCAAGATTCAGCTAACTTCTGCAGCTGTGATCCTTGGAGTTTTTTTGGCCACTCGAACCATCCTCTTCACAGTGCATTGAGACAATATACACAAACATCCAATTCCAGGTTGATTCATAACATTTCTAATTGACTGAAACTTTTTAATCATTGATTTTTTTTTTTAAATCACCATTTTTGCATGTGCAGGAGACACCAGAGGCTGAACGCGCCAGCATGTACCGCTCACTGGTTGTAAATACCTCAAAAGAGATGATGTGCTTTAGTGATTTCCCCATGCCAGCACACTATCCGAACTACATGCACCACTCCATGCTGCTGAACTATTTACGGCTGTATGCTGAGCACTTTGACCTGCTCAAGTACATTCACTTCCAGGTTATCATTAGTTATTTCTTTGTTTCATTTTTCTTTTTTGCACTTAGATGTTACTACGCATATGCAAAAGATAATGTGTGTATGTTTCAGACAACAGTACTCAGTGTGAGACAGAGGCATGACTTCTCTCACACAGGACAGTGGGAGGTGGTAACTGAGAACAGAGATGAACACAAAGAAACACAGGTGTTTGATGGGGTGCTTGTGTGTTCGGGACACTTCACACACCCTGTTACACCCCTCTCAGCGTTTCCTGGTATAATCATGCTACCACTCTTCATACCTGTAAAGCACATCGACTTCAAAATCAGTCTTATTTTGATCCATTTAATTTTTTTCTGATTTAGGAATAGAAACATTTCCAGGGAAGTGCTGCCACAGTTGGGAATATAAGGATCCACATTCGTTCCATGGGAAGAGGGTGGTGGTTATTGGCATTGGCAACTCTGGTGGAGACATTGCTGTGGAGATCAGCAGAGTGGCAGAAAGAGTAAGCACAATCAGAGAACTGATCAGCACACACTCCTGTACACTTCTGGTTTTCCAGACACTGGTTAAAAGAAATAACAGACAAAAGGTTTTTATTGAAATGAAATGAATTTCTATTTGTACAGCTAGTCTATCACTCAGAAACCAGCCATCTGTTCATTCATAATGTATTATTCCCCATATTATTTCCATTAAAGACTAATGGTAAGTTATCATTTAACATTGTGGACAACACCGATGAGCCAAAACATTAAGTCACTCTCAGATGAAGCAAGTAACATTGACTATCTTGTATTAATGATGCATGTCATGGCCTGGGATATATTAAATGGTAAGCAAATATTCAGTACTCATAGTCAACCTGTTGGATGTGGGAGAAATGGGCAGTCGTCAAAACCCGAGTGCTAAATCATTATGGCCAGACAACTGGATCAGAGCATCTCCGAAAAGGCAAGGCTTATGGGGTGTTCCTGGTCAGCAGTGGTGAGTACTTACTGACAGTGATCTAAGGAGGGACAAACCACAAACCAGCACCAGGGTACTGGGTGCCCAGTGCTCATTGATGCGCAAGGGCAACAAAGGCTATCCAGTGTGGTCCATACCAACAAAAGCGCTACAGTCACAGAAATGTTTTAAAGATGGTTACAGGAGAAATCTGTCACAATACACACATTGCATCACACCCTGCTGCATATTGGGTTGCCTAGCCACAGACCAGTCAGAGTTGCTAACCCCTTACTAACCCCTGTCCTCCATCGAAAGCAGATTCAATGTGCATGCAAGAGTCAGAAGCAATGGAAGGAGCAATAGAAGAAGGTTGCCTGGTCTGATGAGTCCCTATTTCTTCCACATAACGTGGACGGCCGGGTACGTGTGTGCCATTTAACTGGGGAAGTCATGGCACCAGGATGCACTGTGAAAAGAAGACAAGCAATGTTCTGCTAGGAAACGTTTGGTCCTGGCATCCATGTAGATGTCACGTGGCAAACCAACAGCATGTCAGGCAGATCATCTTAATGTTTTGGCTCATCTGTGTTAATGCTCTTTTTTTATTGTGCCTACAAACGCATCCATACCATAATCTAATTTAACATTTTGTTTCCTATATATTTTTACCTCAAAGACTTTTCTGAGCATGCGTGAAGGAGCATGGGTTGTAAGCCGTTCGTCTACTGGTGGCCTGCCTTTGGACATGAACATGTTTACACGTCTGAACACCCTTCTGCTGCAAGTGCTTCCTCGAGCTCTGCTAAACCGGGCAATGGAGAGATTCTACAATCAGAAATATAACCACAGGCTGTACGGACTGCAGCCCAGCCACAGGTGCAGTGGAACAAAACAGCAGAACACTACAACTCACACCTGATAGGACATAAAGCACTTTTCTGAAAATCTATACATTTGTAGCCAGGGTTTAATAAAGGCTTTATTGTTAGGGATAAGTACTGCATCCCAGAAAAACTCATCAGTAAACACTAAAACCTATTAAAGGACTTAAGGGACTGCATCACCCAAAAAGGGGCTGTTGTGATTATCATTTAATGATGCAGCATACTGCTTGCTGTTCCATTGTAGTGTTTATTCACTATTAGCTGTGCTAGCAATTTTAGCAAAGGATTAAGTATAGCATTCCTTCAATGGCATCTTGCTCATCTACTAATCCCATTTCCATTCCATTTTTTCTAAAATGCAATAAAAACAAAAATCTGTGATTTGTCAAGTCTCTACTGTAATTATCTGGCAAAAGTACAAAGAAAAGATATTCAATGTTTTCACTGACCAACTTAATTGTATTTTGTAAATATTAAATTTAGAATTTGATGCTTTCAACACACTAAAAAAAGTTGGGACAGAGGCAAAATAAGACTGAAAAGTTTATGGAATATTCAACTAACACGATTTTGGAGGATCAGGTTAATTAGTAACAGGGGAAGGTATGAGGATTGGGCATAAAAGGAGCATCCACCAATAGCTCAGCCTTTGCAAGCAAGGATGGGTCATGGCTCACCACTTTGTGCTAAACGCGTGAGAGAATTGTCAGTCAGTTCAAAAAGAACACTGCTCAATGCAGAATTGCAAATAATTTAGGTCTTTCACCATCTACAGTGCATAATATTGTGAAAACATTCAGGTTATCTGGAGAAATCTCATTGCGTAAAGGGTAAGGCTGGAAACCACTGTTGAATGTGTGTGACCTTTGAGCCCTCAGGTGGCATTTCCTGAGAAATCGTCATGCTACTGTTATAAATATAACCACATGGGCTCAGGCATACTTCGGAAAACCGTTGTCACTTAACACAGTCCGCCACTGCACCCAGAAATGCAACCCGAAACTCTATTAAGCAAGGAGGAAGCCACACATCAGCTCTATGCAGAAACTCCGCTGAGTTGTCTGGGCCCGAGCTCATCTCAGATGGACTGAAAGGCACTGAAAACGTGTGCCATGGTCAGATGGGTCCATCTTGTCGATGTAGAGTGTTATAAGTGAAAGGTGCAAAAGCCAGCATCTGTGATGGTATGGTGGTGCATCAGTGCCCACGGCATGGGTGACTTGCATATGTGTGAAGGTACCATTGACGCGGAGGCATATATTGGGATTTTAGAGAGACATGCGCCTCATTCTGCACATGTTACAACAGCATGGCTTCGTAGACACAGAGTGTGTGTGCTTGACTGGCCTGCCAGCAGTCCAGATCTGTCTCCTATGGTACATCATAAAGACGTGAATCAGACAATGGCGACCAAGGACTGTTGAGCAGCTGAAGTCTTGTATCAAGCAAGAATGGGCAAAAAATCCACTTGCAAAACTCCAACAATTAGTAACCTCAGTTCCCAAATGATTAAAAGGTTGTAATTAAAAGGAAGGGTGATGTAACACAGTGGTAAACATGCCTCTGTTTTTTTTGAGTGTGTTTAAGGCATCAAATTCTACATGTGTTTATATTTACAAAATACAATTAAGTTGGTCAGTGAAAACATTGAATATCTTTTCTTTATACTTTTGTCAGTTAATTAAAGTTTCAAGAGACTTGACAAATCACAGATTTTTGCTTTTATTGCATTTTGAAAAAGTCCCAACTTTTATGGAAATTGAGTTAGTATTTCTTTTGCAGGAACCTCAATCACGAACGCATTATTAATGATGACCTACCAGGACGCATCCTTCAGGGGGCACTGCAGTTGAAGCCAAACGTGCGAGAGTTCCGAGGCTCGACCGTTGTATTTGATAACGAGGCAATCGAAGATGGGATAGATGCAGTTGTCTTCTGTACAGGATACAAGACAAGCTTCCCATTCTTATTGTCTACAGAGAACACCAATCCTGTGGGGGAAGTGAGCCTCTACAGAAGAGTCTTCCCTCTGTTCATAGATCGCCCCACACTGGCCTTCATAGGCTTACTCAGTGCCGCAGGACCTTTAATGCCTATAATGGAAATGCAGGCACGATGGGCCACCCGAGTCTTTGCAGGTATTACAGAGCGAGGAGTGTAATAAAACACTGCTGACAAGATTCTCACAAAATCAGCTGAAATGAATGCTGATGCTTCATAAAATTAACTTCATCTCAGCATTTTACATAGTTATCTATGAACAGAGCAGGGCAGTGGTCATGTAGAAACTTCTTGCCTTTTGGTTAGAAACAAGACAAATGACTCAAGGAGGTCAATGGCTACCAAATTGTTTGAGTACAAATCACTTATCAGTTAAGCTATTGATAGCATGAGAGAGAAAATTATTTAATTAATTAATACATTGTTAGTCATTTTAAAATAATATGACTAATATTGTGTTATATGTGATTTATGTAAGTGAAGTAGCCTGTTGGTGAGTCCTGAATGTCTGAAAAAAAGTTAAAAGATCTTGAAACAGCTTGTTCACTCTTTTTCGCAAGGTTTAAACCAACTTCCTCCCCTATCAATAATGCACAAGATCACTGAGAAAGACTGGAAGGCAAATATGAAAAGGTGACTTTGTTTAAATTTTTCATCTACATTTAATTATTTATATATAATTCCTTTCTTCAGATGTTTGCTGTCCTAACACTGTCCCATTTCTCATGTCTCTTGGTCTTTCACAGATACTCTTGTCCAAAGAAAGCTGCTTTCATGGTGGACTATGTTCCTTACTTGGATTCCATTGCACAGGAAATCGGTGTGCGTCCCAACCTCTTGTGGCTATTCCTAACCGATCCTGGTTTGGGTTTCAGGGTTCTGTTCGGTCCCTGCACCCCGTACCAGTTTCGGCTGTGTGGGCCGGGTCAGTGGGATGGGGCTCGTCAGGCCATCCTCACCCAGTGGGAGCGTGTAGCCCAGCCATTCAAGACACGCCCCATTCCAGAGCACAAAACTTCTGGACTATATTACTGGCTGAGTCTGGCAGGAGGGGTGATGGTGATTTTTGCTCTCATTGAATTGCAGAAGAGAAATAAACCTTTCTTCAGTACCTGATTACATATAGTATGGCCTTCTATAGCATAGTCTGCTTTAGAGTTTTGCATTTAAATAGAATGATTTTTACTCAGTAATTGTCACTTTGAAATGGTATTTGTGCATAAATAAAAATCATGTGAAAGGTTTGCCAAGCTGCATTTGTAGTATGTGACCATTGGTGAAGTGCTAGTTTTTAATCTTGCCACAGAGGTCTGGGCTTTGATATTCTGATCATTCTAAAATATTCACGTTGCTGGTTTTAAACCAGTTAGCTGTGCTGAGATTGGTACATCACCAAAATAATATGACGGCCTGTTTCCAGTGACGGACTGACAAAATGTGCATAACATCAGATGGTCTACAGTAATAGTATATGTACAAAGTGAACTATGGTATCGATGGATCTTATAAAAAATGGCCAGTGAGTGTAGAAACAAGGTAGGTGTATCTAATAAAGTGGCCACTAAGTTTATGATTGGAATTGTTTCCAATCAACTGCCTTACATCATCAAATTATATGTAAGACAGTGGGGGCACGGTGGCTTAGTGGTTAGCATGTTTGCCTCGCACCTCCAGCATTGGGGGATTGAATCCCGCCTCCGCTCTGTGTGCACTGAGTTTGCATGTTCTACAACCCTGATTCCAAAAAAGTTGGGACACTGTTTGAAATGTAAATAAAAACAGAATGCAATGATTTACACATCTCATAAACCCATATTTTATTCATAATAGAACATAGAAAACATATAAAATGTTTAAACTGAGGAAATGTACCATTTTAAGAAAAAAAAAAGTTATAGATTTTTTATTTTATGACCTCTACATTATCAAGTCAGTACAAAAAAACATTTTAGATTCCCAAACATTAGTTTTCTAGCATAAAATTAATGTTACAGAAAAACACAGCATCCCAACTTTTTTGGAATTGTGGTTGTAAGAAGCGAGTGTGAAAGTCAAAGTCTCCAGAAGAACTGTGGCTGGTTCTGCAAGATGCTCAATAAAACTTACCAGCTCATTTCCTTATAAAACTGCACAAATTGTACCAGAGACTACCATTTTTATTTTTTTTTTGTCACACCAAATATTGACGTTATTTCATTTACTACTGTTTACTGCTCTTTACAGTATTGTTTTTTTTAATGTAGAAACATTTAATTTCATCATTTTGAAGGCATCTTTGCTCTACAGCATTTCTTTGCTCCGAATGCTCCTCGGACTTGAGTCGTGTAATTACCTTCAAAAACTGAAAAACTGTCTCTTGCGCTCCTCTGGTTCTCAGCACTCGTTGTTGACATTCGGGTAAAGCGCTTGGCTCTGATTTGTTTACAGCTGCACAGTGTAAAGCAATGGCAATGAGAAAGTGAGAAACTCTGAAGTCCAGACACAGACTTACCTTGCTGCCAAGATAACAACACAGGAGCTCCAAAAATTATACATGAACTTATATCTGTCATACTTCCTAGACTGCAAAAGGGCAGAGCCACAAACATTGTGCTGTTTGATTGGCCAAACGATCAAAGCCCCGCCCTTTCTCAATATGCACACTCATGAGTAATGCTGCATTCGACTAGAGGCCGCAACTCGTAATTCCCGACCTCCAACCAAAAAACAAACAAACAAAAAAACAAAAAACAAAAAGTCCCCTCAACTACTCGGAATTCATACTCTGGAACTCAATGTGGTCTTATGTGAAAACTGTCATGTGACTGTCACATACATGTGACTTTCTTGACAAATGGACAAAAGTGTAAAATTCAAAATCATTCCATTCTGTGTTGTAACAAAGGTACAATAGAACAGCACAATCCTGACAGCTTTGGTGATGGTAGAGTATTGCAAGGTCTCCACATACTGGTTAATCTCATGTATAAACAAGGGAAAATATGTCTTATTTCATGTAAATTTACATTTGTGAATATGATACTTAGCCAATAGAAAAATGAGATTTATGATAAAATACTTTCCTTCCTGTTGTTGTTGTTGCCCAGCCCGTCATCTCGTCGTCGTCACTGAGTAGCGAGTCCCAGCTCCTGGGCTGCCAGGACAGGGTTGGTCCAACGGTCGAGAAGGGTGGCAGCAACCGGGTGGCTTGGGCAGTCGAAGAGGTGTTGGGTGGTGTGGTGAGCATTTCCACAGAGGGGGCATTCGTCCAGCATGTTCGCATCAGTCCTGTTCAGATATGAATTTAGCAAGTGGCAGTAACCCGACCTTAGATGCGCAAGGGTAGTGCGTGTGCCCCTTGGCAGGGATTCTTCTGTTTTGTTGATGGGGGGAGGTGGAGCACCGAGGACTTTATTGCCGAGTGAGATTGTAGACCGTCGCACAATTTCAGTATGTAGCCATTTTTGTAAGGCTTTGGTGTTGTCTATTGGTCCTAGTGCAGCATCAACTTCTTGAAGGATAGCATTGTGGCACTGATATGGGTGCGGATTCATGTTTCGAGGAGGGGGTTCATCCATGCTTACTGAGTGGCAAGGGTGGAGTGGGTCTCTGCAGGCCACTGCAAATTGGCTAGCAATGAGCTTGTTATGGTCAGCTATCGGTAGTATTTGACATTCTTGATGTAGATGTTCGACAGCCGACATTTTAAGGCAGCCGGTGGCGATCCAGAGGGCTGCATTTTGTGAAGCTTGAAGCTTTTCCATGTTGGACTTCTTGGCATGGATGGACCAAACCAAATAGTTGCCAGTGGCTTTATAGGTGAGCAGCAAGGTTTCTTTGTCTTGCCCCCAAGACGATCCGGCAAGTGCTTTAAGCACTGCTTAACCCAGACTGCTACACTCTGGCAATGTGGGCCGAAGTTGTACATGGTGTTTCCTTCCTGTTCCTTCCTATAGTCAAAAAATTCCAAAGAAAACATCCCTAAAACAAAATGCCATATTTTTTTGTAAAGAAAAAAAAGTTAAGGATAAAATATCTGACCAATATTTTCAAAATTCCAAAACAAAAGATGCATATTTTCTTCCTCACTGTCAAAGAAGGAGTATTTTATACCAATGTCTGGTTTGTATCACTTGAAGGAAGCTTTTGATGGATTAAATTGGAATTGGAAAAAAAAAATTAAAGTGACCTCTCTAACATTGTTGGTCAATGCATACCTTAGAGGCAGGCTCCAAACTTTTTTCAGTGGAATATTTTCTACTATGCTATTCCGATATGGGATTATATAAGGAATTATAACAATATCCATCTGTGAAGGAGCTCCAATTTGCTTTGTTGAAGGCTTGGTGCCATGCTGAGATACATGACCCACTCACAACAATGTCCAAGTTAAAACTGTTATCAGGAGTCCAGGGGAAGTCAATGCCCCTCAACAGCATTACTGCACCAGATGCAATTGTGTTGAATATAATTACATATTTCCTGACTGTTACAAGAATTTGGAATTTATTAACTCAACTCCGAGCTCCTCAGAGTTCAGCAAATGACATCAAATCAACATGGCTGCTCACAGTGTCAGCTGTAAACACAGTAGCCCTTTCCACCCGTTTAAATGGATTACACTGTATATACAAGCATTTGCTTTAGATCACACAACATACAGACACACAATTGTGATGAGTGATATATATATATATATATATATATATATATATATATATATATATATATATATATATATACACCTCCTCAAAACAGTGAACTGTATAGTCAGTGTTATAGAATTTACAAGGGAATATGTCTGCATGTTGGAACTTTCATATTTTCTAGATTCATTACACATAAAGTGAAATATTTCAAGCCTTTTTTTGTTTTAATCTTGATGATTACGGCTTACAGCTCATGGAAATAAAAAAAATCCAGTATCTCAAAATATTATTATAAAAGAATTTATAATACATGTTCTGAGAGACTCTGCCTCTCGAAGATACTCTTTTTATACCTGTAACAATTTAATGTCGGGTAAGGAGGAGGTGGGAACCGGCTAAACATAAACAGAGTTTAATAATAAACAAAACTGAAACAGAACAGAAAACACACAAACTGGACACAAAACGCACGTGCGTCCCTCTTCCTCTCTCCGGCGTTTCCAGCGCTCCTTTATCTCTCTCTCCCACTGATTTGTCTAATCAGTGCCAGGTGTGCGTCCTCACAGCCTGGCCACTCCCTCCTCCTCGCCACAGCCCCATCCTGATTTCTTCTGTTTTTGTGTATATCTCAGACTAAATTGTTTCAGACATTAAAACAAAATCTAAGATAAAACAAAGGCAACCTGAGTAAACACAAAATACAGTTTTTAAATGATAATGTTATGATGTTTGAGGAAATGATGAGGAAAAAGGTGATTGAAATACATCAGTCTGGGAAGGTTACAAAGCTATTTCAAAGGCTCTGGGACTCCAAAGAAACACAGGGAGAGCCATTATCTACAAATGGAAAAACTCTGCACAGTAGTGAACCTTCCCAGAAGTGGCCAATTTTCCAAATTTCCTCCAAGAGCACAGCAACTAATCATCCAGCAAGTCACAAAAGAGCCAAGGACAACATCAAAGGACCTACAGGCTTCTCTTGCATCAATAAAGATCAGTGTTCATGACTCCACTATCAGAAAGAAACTGGGCAAAAATAGCATTGAAGGGTGGCGTGGTGAAAACCACTGCTAACCCAGAAGAACATTAAGGCTCCTCTGAATTTTGCCAAAACACACCTTGATGATCCTCAAACCTTTTGGGAGAATGTTCTGTGGATTGATTAGTCAAAAGTGGAACTGTTTGGAAGACAGGGGTCCCGTTACACCTGGCACGAACACAGAATTCCACAAAAAGAACATCATACCTACAGTCAAGCATGGTGGTAGAAGTGAGATGGTGTGGGGATGTTTTGGCAACTGGGCCTGGGCAACTTGCAGTAATTGAGGGAAACATGAATTCTGCTCTCTACCAGAAAATCCTAAGGGAGAATGCCCGGTCTTCAGTCCGTAAGTTGAAACTCGAGCGCAACTGGATTATGCAGCAAGACAATGATCCAAAGCCTAGGAGTAAATCCCAGTCCTAAAAGTAAGTAAAAGACTGATCTCCAGTGTTATATTGAAGTCTTATATTGCAGTTATTGCTGCTAAAGGTGGCACAAATGGCTTTTAGGTTTAAGGGGACAATTAGTTTTTCTCATGGTGGTAGGTTTAGGTTGTTTTATGTTGTATTTCGTTTGAAGATTGTTGTGGGAAGTGGACTAGGTTGGTGGACTATATTCCTCCCAGTTCCCAGCTCTTCTGCTCCTAACAATCATTAAATGTAAACATAACTGAAGCATCCCTATGCCCTCATCTCAAACATTACTGTAAATATGAATATATTGTAAATATAATAACTATAAATGTTTATGTATCTTGAGAAATATGCAAAGAAGGAAAAAGTGGAGGATGACTGCTGCAGAGCGACAAAGCCCTCACTCAAGAGAAAAAGGAAAAACAAGGAAAGAGAAATAAAAGTAAAGGAAGTCTGGAGACGGCATCACCGCCATCTGACATCGTCCTCTGGCTACATGATGGAGCCGACCTGAGTCTTTAAAGGAGTCTTCAGCCGACCTGGACTTTAAAGCTCAAGAATTCCTGCGAAAGCAGAATGCTCTCGAAAAGATTTTGTCTTTAGTAAATAAAACTGTGTTGTCTATTGAAGATGAATTGCATATGTTACATATTGAACAAGATGTGCTAGCAAAAATAGGAAGTGATCTAAATGTAATTGATGAAGATAGTTAGACTGAAATATCATGGTCAAAAATCACTGAACTGAAACGAAGGATGAATAATAAGCAGAAAGCAGAAGTAGCAAGTCAGTCCCAAACCCCAAAACCAACACCCTGCTGCCTCGCTGCTGCTTCTTTTTAACTAAAAACCTTCCAAGACGTGCCTCATCGTAAGCCGTGAACGTCATTAATGAGTTATATTTATTTACAATAGGCTTCATTTCCGGTGAGTGACAGCCTTAACACACTAAAAAAAAAAACATGTAACACTAAAACACTACAACTGCCTACATTACTGTGTGTGCGGATAACTGTAGTCACGAGGGTGCATTAATACTGTACGTAACGTTGATGCTCTGGTTTGTACGTGTCCGTCAACTTGAATGTATAGTTTTAACAGTTGTATACAGTATGTTTCATGTTAATAACATTTATTTTTTCTGTTCTGTTGTTGACCAAAGTTTAACTTGTTTGTCACGTCCTTTAATCGTGTTCTGTATTTAATTTATGATTGAAACACGGCCGAACGAGGCATGGATCGGTTTAATTTAATAAAGACAGCAAACACTGTTTGCTGATGGATGTTTTAAAAGTGTGTATATGCTCATATTTTAGAATTTGTTAAATGTATAAGGAATAAAAC
>CM042547.1:4521267-4546267 GCA_023630585.1 Cranoglanis bouderius
TGTATGCGTCTTGGCGTGCATGTAATGTATGTATATGTAATGTATGCGTCGCGGCGTGCATGTATGGTAATGTATCGCGTCTTGGCGTGCATGTATTTATGTAATGTATGCGTCGCAGCGTCGTGTGTGTAATGTATCGCGTCTTGGCGTCGCGTCGCGTGTATGCTATCTCGCGTCTTGGCGTGCGTCGCGTGTAATGTATCGCGTCTTGGCGTCGCGTCGCGTGTATGTAATGTATTAATCACGTCGTCGTCTGGCGTGTAATGCGTCGCGTCTGGCGTCTGCGGCGTGCATGTAATGTGTGTGCGTGCGTCGCGGCGTCTGGCGTAATGTGTGAGTGATGTGCGTCACGTCTTGGCGTCTTGGCGTAATGTGTGTCGCGTCACGTCGCGGCGTCGCGGCGTAATGTATGTCGTGCGATCGCGTCTTGGCGTAATGGCAATAATCGCGTCGCGTCGCGGCGATCGCGGCGTGCATGTATCATCGCGTCGTCGATCGTCGCGGCGTCTGGCGATGCATGTAATGTCGCGTGCGTCACGTCTTGGCGATGCATATATCTGCGTCACGTCATCGCGTCTTGGCGTGCATATAATGCGTCGCGTCGTCGTCTTGGCGATGCATATATGTGCGATCGTGCGTCACGTCGCGGCTTTACATATATGCTAATGTCTGTCACGTCGCGGCGTGCATATATGGCAATATGCGTCACGTCGCGCTGCGTCTGGCGTGCATATATGTAATATCTGTCGCGTATGTGTGCATGTATGTGTGCGCGTGCATATATGTATGTACGTACGTATGTGTGCATGTATGTGTGCGCGTGCATATATGTATGTACGTATGTATGTGTGCATGTATGTGTGCATGTATGTGTGCATGTATGTGTGCGTGTGCATATATGTATGTGTGCGCGTGCATATATGTGTGTGTATGTATGTGTCTTGTGCGTGCATATATGTAATGTGTATGCGTTAATGTGTCTTGGCGTGCATATATATGTAATGTGCGATATGTATGTGTGCATGTATGTGTGCGTGTGCATATATGTATGTGTGCGCGTGCATATATGTGTGTGTATGTATGTGTGCGCGTGCATATATGTATGTGTGCGCGTGCATATATGTGTGTGTATGTATGTGTGCGCGTGCATATATGTATGTGTACGTATGTGTGCGCGTGCATATATGTGTGTGTACGTATGCGTGCGCGTGCATGTATGCATGTGTGTACGTATGCGTCTTGGCGTGCAGCATGTATGCATGTGTAATGCGTATGCGTCTTGGCGTGCATGTATGCATGTGTAATGCGTGGCGTCTTGGCGTGCATGTATGCATGCGATGTATCGCGTCTTGGCGTGCATATATGCATGTCGCGTCGTATCGCGTCTTGGCGTGCGTGTGCATGTATGCGTATGCGTAGCATTATCGCGTCTTGGCGTGCATGTATGCATGTCACGTATGCGTATGCGTCTTGGCGTGCATGTAATGCATAATGCGTCGCATTATCGCGTCTTGGCGTGCATGTATGCATGTGCATTATCGCGTCTTAGCGCGATGCATGTAATGTATATGCGTGTCGCGGCGTCTTGGCGTGCATGCTCTATGTAATGTATGTCACGTGTGTCTTGGCGTGCATATATGTATGTCACGATAATGCGTATGTATGTGTCGCGTGCATATATGTATGTCGCATTATCGCGTCTTGGCGTGCATATATGTAATGTCGCGTCACGTCTTGGCGTGCATATATGTAATGTCGCGTCGTCGCGCGTCGCGATCTTGGCGTGCATATATGTATGCGTGCATTATGTGTGCATGTATGTGTCTTGGCGTGCATATGGCAATATGCGTATGTATGTGTGCATGTATGTGTGCGCGTGCATATATGTATGTACGTATGTATGTGTGCATGTATGTGTGCATGTATGTGTGCATGTATGTGTGCGTGTGCATATATGTATGTGTGCGCGTGCATATATGTGTGTGTATGTATGTGTGCGCGTGCATATATGTATGTGTATGTATGTGTGCGCGTGCATATATGTATGTACGTATGTATGTGTGCATGTATGTGTGCGTGTGCATATATGTATGTGTGCGCGTGCATATATGTGTGTGTATGTATGTGTGCGTGCATATATGTATGTGTGCGCGTGCATATATGTGTGTGTATGTATGTGTGCGCGTGCATATATGTAATGTACGTATGTGTCTTGGCGTGCATATATGTGTGTAATGCGTATGCGTCTTGGCGTGCATGTAATGCATGTGTGTAATGCGTATCGTCTTGGCGTGCATGTAATGCATGTGTAATGCGTATCGTCGCGGCGTGCATGTAATGCATGTCGCGTCACGTAAAGCGTCTTGGCGTGCATGTATGCATGTCGCGTCGCATTATGCGTCTTGGCGTGCATGTAATGCATGTGCGTGCATATCGCGTCTTGGCGTGCATGTATGCATGTGCGTCGTATCGCGTCTGGCGTGCATGTAATGCATGTGCGTGCGTATCGCGTCTTGGCGTGCATGTAATGCGTAATGCGTGCGTATCGCGTCTTGGCGTGCATGTATGCATGTGCGTATCGCGTCTTGGCGATGCATGTATGTAATATGCGTGTCTTGGCGTCTTGGCGTGCATGCTATGTAATGGTAATAATGCGTGTGTCGCTGGCGTGCATATATGTAATATGCGATATCTGCGTATGCTTAATGTGTCTTGGCGATGCATATATGTATATGCGATATCTTGTCTGTGATGCATATATGTATGTATGTACGTATGTATGTGTGCGCGTTCATATATGTATGTATGTATGTATGTATGTGTGCGCATGCATATGTATGTATGTACAGGTGCATCTCAATAAATTAGAATGTTGTTGAAAAGTTCATTTATTTCAGTAATTCAACTCAAATTGTGAAACTCGTGTATTAAATAAGTTCAATGCACACAGACTGAAGTAGTTGAAGTCTTTGGTTCTTTTAATTGTGATGATTTTGGCTCACATTTAACAAAAACCCACCAGTTCACTATCTCAACAAATTAGAATACTTCATAAGACTAATAAGAAACTTATTTCTAGTGATTTGTTGGCCTTCTGGAATGTATGTTTATTTACTGTACATGTACTCAATACTTGGTAGGGGGCTCCTTTTGCTTTAATTACTGCCTCAGATTCGGCGTGGCATGGAGGTGATCAGTTTGTGGCACTGCTGAGGTGGTATGGAAGCCCAGGTTTTCTTTGACAGTGGCCTTCAGCTCATCTGCATTTTTGGTCTCTTGTTTCTCATTTTTCTCTCGACAATACCCCATAGATTCTCTATGGGGTTCAGGTGTGGTGAGTTTGCTGGCCAGTCAAGCACACCAACACCATGGTCATTTAACCAACTTTTGGTGCTTTTGGCAGTGTGGGCAGGTGCCAAATCCTGCTGGAAAATGAAATCAGCATCTTCAAAAAGCTGGTCAGCAGAAGGAAGCATGAAGTGCTCCAACATTTCTTAGTAAGCGGGTGCAGTGACTTTGGTTTTCAAAAACACAATGGACCAACACCAGCAGATGACACTGCACCCCAAATCATCACAGACTGTGGAAACTTAACACTGGACTTCAAGCAACTTGGGCTATGAGCTTCTCCACCCTTCCTCCAGACTCTAGGACCTTGGTTTCCAAATGAAATACAAAACTTGCTCTCATCTGAAAAAGAGGACTTTGGACCACTGGGCAACAGTCCAGTTCTTCTTCTCCTTAGCCCAGGTAAGGCGCCTCTGATGTTGTCTGTGGCTCAGGAGTAACCAACTAAGAGGAATCACGACAACTGTAGCCAAATTCCTTGACACGTCTGTGTGTGGTGGCTCTTGATGCCTTGACCCCAGCTTCAGTCCATTCCTTGTGAAGTTCACTTAAATTCTTGAATCGATTTTGCTTGACAATCCTCATAAGGCTGTGGTTCTCTCGGTTGGTTGTGCATCTTTTTCTTCCACACTTTTTCCTTCCACTCAACTTTCTGTTCACATGCTTGGATACAGCACTCTGTGAACAGCCAACTTCTTTGGCAATGAATGTTTGTGGCTTACCTAGTGAACCAAACTGAGAGACCATTTTGAAGGCTCAGGAAACCTTTGCAGGTGTTTTGAGTTGATTAGCTGATTGGCATGTCACCATATTCTAATTTGTTGAGATAAGCGAATTGGTGAGTTTTTGTTAAATGTGAGCCAAAATCATCACAATTAAAAAGAACCAAAGACTTAAACTACTTCCAGTCTGTGTACATTGAATTTATTTAATACCACGAGTTTCACAATTAAAAGTTGAATTACTGAAATAAATGAACTTTTCCATAACATTCTAATTTATTGAGATGCACCTGTATGTATGTGTGCGCGTGCATATATGTATGTATGTGTGTGCGTGCATATATGTATGTAATGTATGTGTCTTGCGCGTGCGCGATGCATATATGTATGTAATGTATGTATGTGTGTCGCGTGCATATATGTATGTATGTATGTGTGCGCGTGCATATATGTATGTATGTATGTGTGCGCGTGCATATATGTATGTGTGCGCGTGCATATATGTATGTATGTATGTTTGTGTGCGCGTGCATATATGTTTGTATGTACGTATGTGTGTGCGTGCATATATGTACGTATGTGTGCGCGTGCATATATGTATGTATGTACGTATGTGTGCGCGTGCATATATGTATGTATGTGTGTGCGTGCATATATGTATGTATGTATGTATGTATGTATGTATGTGTGCGTGTGCATATATGTATGTATGTACTTATGTGTGCGCGTGCGCGTGCATATATGTATGTATGTATGTGTGCGCGTGCATATATGTATGTATGTATGTGTGCGCGTGCATATATGTACGTGTGTGCGTGCGCGTGCATATATGTACGTGTGTGCGTGCGCGTGCATATATGTACGTGTGTGCGTGCGCGTGCATATATGTACGTGTGTGCGTGTGCGTGCATATATGTACGTGTGTGCGTGCGCGTGCATATATGTACGTGTGTGCGTGCGCGTGCATATATGTACGTGTGCACGTTCGCGTGCATATATGTATGTGTGTACGTGTGCTTGCATATATGTATGAGTGTGTGCGTGTGCTTGCATATACGTATGAGTGTGTGCGTGCGCGTGCATATACGTATGTGTGTACGTATGTGTGCGCGTGCATATATGTATGTATGTACATGTGTGTGCGTGCGCGTGCATATATGTACGTGTGCGCGTGCGCGTGCATATATGTACGTGTGCGCGTGCGCGTGCATATATGTACGTGTGTGTTCGTTCGCGTGCATATATGTACTTGTGTGCGTGTGCGTGCGCGTGCATATATGTACGTGTGTGCGTGCGCGTGCATATATGTACGTGTGTGCGTGCGCGTGCATATATGTACGTGTGTGCGTTCGCGTGCTTATATGTATGTGTGTGTGCGTTCGCGTGCATATATGTATGTGTGTGCGTGTGCTTGCATATATGTATGTGTGTGCGCGTGCGCGTGCATATATGTATGTGTGTGCGCGTGCGCGTGCATATATGTATGTGTGTGCGTCTGCTTGCATATATGTATGTGTGTGTGCGTGTGCTTGCATATATGTATGTGAGTATGTGTGCGCGTGCATATATGTATGTATGTACGTATGTGTGCGCGTGCATATATGTATGTATGTGTGTGCGTGCATATATGTATGTACGTATGTGTGCGCGTGCATTTATGTATGTACGTATGCGTGCGCGTGCATATATGTATGTATGTACGTATGTATGTGTGCGCGTGCATGTATGTATGTATGTGTGCGCGTGCATATATGTATGTGTGCGCGTGCATATATGTATGTGTGTATGTATGTGTGCGCGTGCATATATGTATGTACGTATGTATGTGTGCGCGTGCATATATGTATGTACGTACGTATGTGTGCGCGTGCATATATGTATGTATGTACGTGTGCGCGTGCGCGTGCATATGTATGTATGTACGTGTGCGCGTCCATATATGTATGTATGTACGTATGTGTGCGCGTGCATTTATGTATGTACGTATGCGTGCGCATGCATAAATGTATGTGTGTGCGTGCATATATGTATGTATGTATGTGTGCGCGTGCATATATGTATGTATGTGTGTGTGCGCGTCCATATATGTATATATGTACGTATGTGTGCGCGTGCATTTATGTATGTACGTATGCGTGCGCATGCATAAATGTATGTGTGTGCGTGCATATATGTATGTATGTATGTGTGTGCGTGCATATATGTATGTATGTGTGTGTGCGCGTGCATATATGTATGTATGTGTACGCGTGCATATATGTATGTATGTACGTATGTGTGCGCGTGCATATATGTACGTGTGCGCGTGCGCGTGCGCGTGCATATATGTACGTGTGTGTGCGTTCGCGTGCATATATGTACTTGTGTGCGTGCGCTCGCATATATGTACGTGTGTTCGTGTGCGTGCATATATGTACATGTGTGCGTGCGCGTGCATATATGTACGTGTGTGCGTGCGCGTGCATATATGTACCTGTGTGCGTGCGCGTGCATATATGTACGTGTGTGCGTGCGCGTGCATATATGTACGTGTGTGCGTTCGCGTGCATATATGTACGTGTGTGCGTTCGCGTGCGTATATGTATGTGTGCGTGTGCTTGCGTATATGTATGTGTGTGCGCGTGCGCGTTTATATATGTATGTGTGTGCGTGCTCTTGCATATATGTATGTGTGTGTGCGTGCGCTTGCATTTATGTATGTGCGTATGTGTGCGCGTGCATATATGTACGTATGTGTGCGTGTGCATATATGTATGTATGTGTGCGCGTGCATATATGTATGTATGTATGTATGTGTGTGCGTGCATATAGGTATGTATGTATGTGTGCGCGTGCATATATGTATGTATGTATGTGTGCGTGTGCATATATGTATGTATGTATGTGTGCGCGTGCATGTATGTATGTATGTGTACGCGTGCATGTATGTATGTATGTGTGCGCGTGCATATATGTATGTATGTGTGCGCGTGCATATATGTATGTATGTGTGCACGTGCATATATGTATGTATGTGTGCGCGTGCATATATGTATGTATGTGTGCGCGTGCATATATGTATGTATGTGTGCGCGTGCATATATGTATGTATGTATGTGTGCGTGCATATATGTGTGTATGTATGTATGTGTGCGCGTGCATATATGTATGTATGTACGTATGAGTGCGCGTGCATACATTTATGTACGTATGTGTGCGCGTGCGCGCGCATGTATGTACGTAGGTTTGTGTGCGCTCGCATGTATGTGCGTACGTATGTGTGCGCGCGCATGTATGTGCGTACGTATGTGCGCGCGCGCGCATGTATGTGCGTACGTATGTGCGCGCGCGCGCATGTATGTGCGTACGTATGTGCGCGCGCGCGCATGTATGTGCGTACGTATGTGCGCACGTATGTGCGCGCGCGCATATATGTGCGTACGTATGTGCGCGCGCGCGCATATATGTGCGTACGTATGTGACCGCGCGCGCATATATGTGCGTACGTATGTGCGCGCGCGCATATATGTGCGTACGTGCGCGCGCGTGCATGTACCTACGTGCGCGCGCATGTATGTACGTACGTATGTGTGCGCGTGCATATATGTATGTACGTACGTATGTGTGCGCGTGCATATGTTTGCACGTACGTATGTGTGCCCGTGCATATGTGTATGTGTGTGTGCGTCCGCGTGCGTATATGTATGTATGTGTGCGTGCGCGTGCATATATATGTGTATGTATGTGTGCGTGCGCGTGCATATATGTTTATATGTGTGTGTGTGCGTGCGCGTGCATATATGTATGTGTGCGTGCGCGTGTATATATGTATGCATGTGTGCGCGTGCATATATGTATGTGTTTATGCGTGCGCATGCGCTTGCATATATGTATGTGAGTGTGCGTGCGCGTGCATATATGTATGTGTATGTACGTGCGCGTACATATATGTACGTGTGTGTACGTGCGCGTGCATATATGTACGTGTGCGCGTGCGCGTGCATATATGTACGTGTGCGCGTGCGCGTGCATATATGTACGTGTGCGCGTGCGCGTGCATATATGTACGTGTGCGCGTGCGCGTGCATATATGTACGTGTGTGCGCGTGCGCGTGCATATATGTACTTGTGTGCGTGCGCTTGCATATATTTACGTGTGTGCGTGCGCGTGCATATATGTACGTGTGTGCGTGCGCATGCATATATGTACGTGTGTACGTTCGCGTGCATATATGTACGTGTGTACGTGTGCTTGCATATATGTATGTGTGTGTGCGTGTGCTTGCATATATGTATGAGTGTGTGCGTGTGCTTGCATATACGTATGAGTGTGTGCGTGCGCGTGCATATACGTATGTGTGTACATATGTGTGCGCGTGCATATATGTATGTATGTACATGTGTGTGCGTGCGCGTGCATATATGTACGTGTGCGCGTGCGCGTGCATATATGTACGTGTGCGCGTGCGCGTGCATATATGTACGTGTGTGTTCGTTCGCGTGCATATATGTACTTGTGTGCGTGTGCGTGCGCGTGCATATATGTACGTGTGTGCGTGCGCGTGCATATATGTACGTGTGTGCGTGCGCGTGCATATATGTACGTGTGTGCGTTCGCGTGCTTATATGTATGTGTGTGTGCGTTCGCGTGCATATATGTATGTGTGTGCGTGTGCTTGCATATATGTATGTGTGTGCGCGTGCGCGTGCATATATGTATGTGTGTGCGCGTGCGCGTGCATATATGTATGTGTGTGCGTGTGCTTGCATATATGTATGTGTGTGTGCGTGTGCTTGCATATATGTATGTGAGTATGTGTGCGCGTGCATATATGTATGTATGTACGTATGTGTGCGCGTGCATATATGTATGTATGTGTGTGCGTGCATATATGTATGTACGTATGTGTGCGCGTGCATTTATGTATGTACGTATGCGTGCGCGTGCATATATGTATGTATGTACGTATGTATGTGTGCGCGTGCATGTATGTATGTATGTGTGCGCGTGCATATATGTATGTGTGCGCGTGCATATATGTATGTGTGTATGTATGTGTGCGCGTGCATATATGTATGTACGTATGTATGTGTGCGCGTGCATATATGTATGTACGTACGTATGTGTGCGCGTGCATATATGTATGTATGTACGTGTGCGCGTGCGCGTGCATATGTATGTATGTACGTGTGCGCATCTATATATGTATGTATGTACGTATGTGTGCGCGTGCATTTATGTATGTACGTATGCGTGCGCATGCATAAATGTATGTGTGTGCGTGCATATATGTATGTATGTATGTGTGCGCGTGCATATATGTATGTATGTATGTGTGTGTGCGCGTGCATATATGTATGTATGTGTACGCGTGCATATATGTATGTATGTACGTATGTGTGCGCGTGCATATATGTATGTATGTACGTATGTGTGCGCGTGCATATATGTACGTATGTACGTATGTGTGCACGTGCATATATGTACGTATGTACGTATGTGTGCGCGTGCATATATGTACGTATGTACGTATGTGTGCGCGTGCATATATGTATGTCTGTACGTATGTGTGCGCGTGCATATATTTACGTGTGTATGTGTACGCGTGCGTGTGCATATATGTACATGTGTATGTGTGCGCGTGCATATATGTGCGTGTGTGTGTGCGCGTGCGCGTGCATATATGTACGTGTGTATTTGTGCGCATGCGCGTACATATATGTACGTATGTATGTGCGCGCGTCCATATATGTACGTATGTATGTGCGTGTGCGTGCACGTGCATATATGTATGTATGTGTGCGTGCGCATGCATATATGTATGTATGTGTGCGTGCGCGTGCATATATGTATGTGTGCGTGTGCGCGTGCATATATGTATGTGTGCGTGCGCGTGCATATATGTGTGTGCGTGCGCGTGCATATATGTGTGTGCGTGCGCGTGCATATATGTATGTGCGTGCGCGTGCGTGTGCACATGTGTGCGCGTGCACATGTGTGCGCGTGCGCGTGCACATGTGTGCGCGTGCGCGTGCACATATGTGTGCGCGTGCGCGTGCACATATGTGTGTGCGTGCGCGTGCACATATGTGTGTGCGTGCGCGTGCATATATGTGTGTATGCGTGCGTGCTCGTGCATGTATGTATGTATGCGTGCGTGCGCATGCATATTTGTATGTATGCGTGCGTGCGCGTGCATATATGTATGTATGCGTGCGTGCGCGTGCATATATGTATGTATGCGTGCGTGCGCGTGCATATATGTATGTATGCGTGCGTGCGCGTGCATATATGTATGTATGCGTGCGTGCGCGTGCATATATGTATGTATGTGTGCGTGCGCGTGCGCGTGCATACATGTATTTGAGTGTGCGTGCACGTCCATATATGAATTTGAGTGTGCGTGCGCGTGCATATGTGTGTGTGTGTGTGTGTGTGTGTGTGTGTGTGTGTGTGTGCGTCCGCGTGCATTTGTGTGTGTGCTTGCGCGTGCATATATGTATGTATGTGTGCGTGCGCGTGCATATATATGTGTATGTATGTGTGCGTGCGTGTGCATATATGTATGTGTGTGTACGTGCGCGTGCATATATGTACGTGTGTGTACGTGCGCGTGCATATATGTACGTGTGTGTACGTGCGCGTGCATATATGTACGTGTGTGCGTGCGCGTGCATATATGTACGTGTGCGCGTGCGCGTGCATATATGTACGTGTGCGCGTGCGCGTGCATATATGTACGTGTGTGCGCGTGCGCGTGCATATATACGTGTGTGCGCGTTCGCGTGCATATATGTACTTGTGTGCGTGCGCGTGCATATATGTATGTGTGTGCGTTCGCGTGCATATATGTATGTGTGTGCGCGTGCGCGTGCATATATGTATGTGTGTGCGTGTGCTTGCATATATATATGTATGTGTGTGTGCGTGTGCTTGCATATATGTATGAGTGTGTGCGTGCGCGTGCATATATGTATGAGTGTACGTTTGCGCGTGCGCGTGCATATGTATGTATGTACGTATGTGTGCGCGTGCATATATGTGTGCGTGCGCGTGCGCGTGCATATATGTACGTGTGCGCGTGCGCGTGCATATATGTACGTGTGCGCGTGCGCGTGCATATATGTACGTGTGTGCGTTCGCGTGCATATATGTACTTGTGTGCGTGCGCTTGCATATATGTACGTGTGTTCGTGCGCGTGCATATATGTACATGTGTGCGTGCGCGTGCATATATGTACGTGTGCGCGTGCGCGTGCATATATGTACCTGTGTGCGTGCGCGTGCATATATGTACGTGTGTGCGTGCGCGTGCATATATGTACGTGTGTGCGTTCGCGTGCATATATGTGTGTATGTATGTATGTGTGCGCGTGCATATATGTATGTATGTACGTATGTGTGCGCGTGCATACATGTATGTACGTATGTGTGCGCGTGCGCGCGCATGTATGTACGTACGTATGTGTGCGCTCGCATGTATGTGCGTACGTATGTGTGCGCGCATGTATGTGCGTACGTATGTGTGCGCGCGCATGTATGTACGTACGTATGTGTGCGCTCGCATGTATGTGCGTACGTATGTGCGCGCGCGCATGTATGTGCGTACGTATGTGCGCGCGCGCAAGTATGTGCGTACGTATGTGCGCGCGCGCATATATGTGCGTACGTATGTGCGCGCGCGCATATATGTGCGTACGTATGTGCGCGAGCGCGCATATATGTGCGTACGTATGTGCGCGCCCGCATATATGTGCGTACGTGCGCGCGCATGTATGTACGTACGTATGTGTGCGCGTGCATATATGTATGTACGTACGTATGTGTGCGCGTGCATATGTTTGCACGTACGTATGTGTGCGCGTGCATATATGTATGTGTGTGTGCGTCCGCGTGCGTATGTGTATGTGTGTGTGCGTTCGCGTGCGTATATGTATGTATGTGTGCGTGCGCGTGCATATATATGTGTATGTATGTGTGCGTGCGCGTGCATATATGTATATATGTGTGTGTGTGCGTGCGCGTGCATATATGTATGTGTGCGTGCGCGTGTATATATGTATGCATGTGTGCGCGTGCATATATGTATGTGTTTATGCGTGCGCATGCGCTTGCATATATGTATGTGAGTGTGCGTGCGCGTGCATATATGTATGTGTGTGTACGTGCGCGTGCATATATGTACTTGTGTGTACGTGCGCGTGCATATATGTACGTGTGCGCGTGCGCGTGCATATATGTACGTGTGTGCGCGTGCGCGTGCATATATGTACTTGTGTGCGTGCGCGTGCATATATGTACGTGTGTGCGTGCGCGTGCATATATGTACGTGTGTGCGTGCGCGTGCATATATGTACGTGTGTGCGTTCGCGTGCATATATGTATGTGTGTACGTGTGCTTGCATATATGTATGTGTGTGTGCGTGTGCTTGCATATATGTATGAGTGTGTGCGTGTGCTTGCATATATGTATGAGTGTGTGCGTGCGCGTGCATATACGTATGTGTGTTCGTATGTGTGCGCGTGCATATATGTATGTATGTACATGTGTGTGCGTGCGCATGCATATATGTATGTGTGTGCGTGCGCGTGCATATATGTACGTGTGTGCGTGCGCGTGCATATATGTACGTGTGCGCGTGCGCGTGCATATATGTACGTGTGTGTGCGTGCGCGTGCATATATGTACGTGTGCGCGTGCGCGTGCATATATGTACGTGTGTGTGCGTTCGCGTGCATATATGTACTTGTGTGCGTGCGCGTGCATATATGTACGTGTGTGCGTGCGCGTGCATATATGTACGTGTGTGCGTGCGCGTGCATATATGTACGTGTGTGCGTTCGCGTGCTTATATGTATGTGTGTGTGCTTTCGCGTGCATATATGTATGTGTGTGCGTGTGCTTGCATATATGTATGTGTGTGCGCGTGCGCGTGCATATATGTATGTGTGTGCGCGTGTGCGTGCATATATGTATGTGTGTGCGTGTGCTTGCATATATGTATGTGTGTGTGCGTGTGCTTGCATATATGTATGTGAGTATGTGTGCGCGTACATATATGTATGTATGTGTGTGCGTGCATATATGTATGTATGTATGTGTGTGCGTGCATATATGTATGTATGTATGTGTGTGCGTGCATATATGTATGTATGTATGTATGTGTGCGCGTGCATGTATGTATGTATGTATGTGTGCGCGTGCGCGTGCATATATGTATGTATGTACTTATGTGTGCGCGTGCGCGTGCATATATGTATGTATGTGTGCGTGTGCATGTATGTATGTATGTGTGCGTGTGCATGTATGTATGTATGTGTGCGCGTACATATATGTATGTATGTGTGCGCGTGCATATATGTATGTGTGTGTGCGTGCGCGTGCATATGTGTGTGTGTGTGTGCGTCCGCGTGCATATGTGTATGTGTGTGTGCGTGCGCGTGCGTATATGTAAGTATGTGTGCGTGCGCGTGCATATATATATGTATGTATGTGTGTGTGCGTGTGCATATATGTATGTATGTGTGTGTGCGCGTGCGCGTGCATATATGTATGTGTGCGTGTGCGTGTATATATGTATGCATGTGTGCGCGTGCATATATGTATGTGTGTATGCGTGCGCATGCGCTTGCATATATGTATGTGAGTGTGCGTGCGCGTGCATATATGTATGTGTGTGTACGTGCACGTGCATATATGTACGTGTGCGCGTGCGCGTGCATATATGTACGTGTGCGCGTGCGCGTGCATATATGTATGCGTGCGCATGCATATATGTACGTGTGTGTGCGTTCGCATGCATATATGTACTTGTGTGCGTGCGCGTGCATATATGTACGTGTGTGCGTGCGCGTGCATATATGTAAGTGTGTGCGTGCGCGTGCATATATGTACGTGTGTGCGTTCGCGTGCTTATATGTACGTGTGTGCGTTCGCGTGCATATATGTATGTGTGTGCGTTCGCGTGCATATATGTATGTGTGTGCGTGTGCTTGCATATATGTACGTGTGTGCGCGTGCGCGTGCATATATGTATGTGTGTGCGTGTGCTTGCATATATGTGTGTGCGCGTGCGCGTGCATATATGTATGTGTGTGCGTGTGCTTGCATATATGTATGAGTGTGTGCGTGCGCGTGCATATATGTATGTGTGTACGTATGTGTGCGCGTGCATATATGTATGTGTGTGTGCGTGTGCTTGCATATATGTATGTGTGTGCGCGTGCGCGTGCATATATGTATGTGTGTGCATGTGTTTGCATATATGTATGAGTGTGTGCGTGCGCGTGCATATATGTATGTGTGTACGTATGTGTGCGTGCGCGTGCATATATGTATGTGTGTGCGTGCGCATGCATATATGTACGTGTGTGCGTGCGCGTGCGCGTGCATATATGTACGTGTGCGCGTGCACGTGCATATATGTACGTGTGCGCGTTCGCGTGCATATATGTACTTGTGTGCGTGCGCGTGCATATATGTACGTGTGTGCGTGCGCGTGCATATATGTACGTGTGTGCGTGCGCGTGCATATATGTACGTGTGTGCGTGCGCGTGCTTATATGTACGTGTGTGCGTTCGCGTGCTTATATGTATGTGTGTGTGCGTTCGCGTGCATATATGTATGTGTGTGCGTGTGCTTGCATATATGCATGTGCGTATGTGTGCGCGTGCATATATGTATGTATGTGTATATATGTGCACGCGTGCGCGTGTATATATGTATATATGTATATATATATATATATATATATATATATATATATATATATATATATGTGTGTGTGTGTGTGTGTGCTCGTGCGCGTGCATATATGTATACATGTATATATGTATATATGTGTGTGTGTGCTCGTGCGCATGCATATATGTATAAGAACAGACTGACAAACAGAGCCTTGTGTCCTGGAAGGGATATTTTTTATATATTAAATATTTATATATTAGATATTATTTGTTGTGATGTCATAATATCAAATGGTTAAACTGTTTGATTTATAGGGCTAATAAAATTGATATGAAGAAAAAAAAAAGCTAATTCAGCTTCGTGCTAGACAAAGAAAACCTATTCATGCATTCCCAAGTTGGTTTGGCTTGAAAATGTTATAGGCACGGAGAGTTTAATGGCTGTTGTCGCGAATGTCAAATGAATGTCAGATATAAAACTAGCTTAACAGCACTGCGTGAGTGGATTGATTTTAAAATTGCACTGAACAATTTTTTTTTTTTTTTTTTTTTTTTTTTTTTGAATCCTCGTGACACCATGCGTCTCTGCGGAACTGGAATAGAATGTTCCGGTAAAAGTTCTGAAAAACCCTGTAAGAGTTCTGGAAAAACGCAGAGGGTCATTCTTTCACTGATCTTCATACTGACAAGCTGTTTATCAGACGTGTTAAGGTTAAGGTTAAGGTGATACAATGCTATCTTTCAAGAGTTTAGCAGGACTTGCAGCATGTACAGCTGGAGCTGTAGCCATGGCTGCTGGTGTTTATGTTCATAAGCATGGAGTTGTGAAGCGGAGTACGGAGGCCTTCGAAGACACACTTATCGACGAAGGTAGGGTTATTTCCATTTTTATTAAGTACTTCTCGGTCCTGGTGTGACCATGCACTGTTAAATGTAATTTAAACAAAGGGTTTTCAGGCAGGAATGTAGCTAGACCTTTTAGGTTACAATTTGGTCTGACAATTTTTGGTCAGACCAAATATTGTGCTTTATTGTGCTGGCAGTCTAGTGTGAGGCGAAATACTAATCAGCATCCATAGAAAATTACATAATGACATTGTCTACCCCTATTAATAATAATAATAATAATAATATAAAACTCTGATGAACGCCTGCTTACATAACATTTTTGCTTTTTCATTTAGACCCAGTGCAGATTGACTCTTCAGGCTTTCTGCATTCTTCTGATGGATACAAGGACATGCTGATGGACAGGGCCAACCCTGAGGTACTCCTCAAACCTCAATCACATTCATTTACCAGCCAGTGTCTAAACGTGTGTGTAAAAGTAAAGAAGCCTACAACATCTTTGAACTTTCAGGGGTCTCTGGCCAAGGCTGAGGAGAAGGATGAGAAAGATGAGGTGTCCGGTGTTCGGCTGAACAGCGAGAAGCTCTATGTGCTGAACCTGGAGGACAAAGTGATGGAGCTGGAGAAGTTGCTCTCTGAGGTTCAAAGAGAGTCCGAGATAAAAAGCAAGGTGAGTGAGAAAAGCCTCACGTTAAACATATCTTCTCGAATGAATATGACTACCAATACAACTGAGAAAAAAAAAAAATCTCTTAAAACCTTAAAACTATCCAAGAGACAGAATACACACTCTGACCAGAGAGTGTTAAGTTTTGACTATATACTGGGTGTCATTAAGAAAGTTTCTGACCTGTCTTTCAGGAATGTGAGCAAGAGCGACAGGCTCACAGAGTCTTGAAGGAGAAGTACGATGAGATGAAGGAGCTAGTAAAGATGAATGAGGTCAGGTCTTTTATGATCATATACTGAATATTAATACATTTATTTGATATGTATAACAAAAATTCACTTCACTATTTTTTTTTACAAATGAAATCAATGTGGCCCCTTTAGCACTAAAGTTTGACCCTGTTCTGTCTTTCATATCTATTCCAAATCAGGGGACTCTTGTTTATAGTGGAAAATAATAGCTACCTGATAATATTTGATCAGATTTACTTTAGTGTTTGGGTTTCTTACATTCCAGAAAGATCAGAAAAGATCGCTGGAAACCGTCAAGGTTTCATAAAGACAACAACTCCAAACATGCCTCCAAAATAACTCAAGAAGGCCTTGCATGGCCTGGCCAATGTACTGACTTGAATCCTGCTGAAAAATGATGGGGATATTAAAATTACAAGTCTATCAGAGGGACACTCATAACTTTGGGGATTTGAGGATTATATGCTGAGAGGAATGGACCAAAATTGAACCATAATCTTGCATGAAGTTATTAGTAGTTCTTACTGTATATGCCCCGAAGTTGTAATTGCTAACAATGGCTTTGCAACAAAGTATTAATGTTGGTAATTTGTGTTGTCTGAAAACCTTTTATCAATTTCATCCACTCAGGATGCTCTGGAGCTTGAGAACTCCAACCTGAAGGACCAAGTGAAAACACTGAAAGGCACAGTGGAGAACTTGGAGGGACAACTCCATGAGAATCAACGCATGCATGAAGAGAAATTGAAGGTAAGTGAGAAAAGCTTTAATAACAATTTATTTAGTAACATTCCAGTTTTATTTATACCACAGCATCTGTTTACTATGCATTTTCAAAAAAAAAAAAAAAAAAGTCAAATGGCCCGTTGCAGATGTGAACATTAAACCCTCACATGGCTGTGTTTTAGGAGCTGGAGGAAGAACAACAGCGTTACAGGGTCCTTTGGTCCTACTACGAAGACATTAAGGTAAGCTTTTCTTTTCATTAAGCCACGACTGCTATTGTGTGTGGAAGAATATTTTTGTAGAAGTAAATAAAGCTGATGACATTTTTTGTTGAACTTCCAGTCTTCTCTGACTGAAGCTGAGGAGAGAGAAATGATTGCTGTAGCTTCCAGCGCTCAGCTGGAGAACCAGATCTCCAACCTGAAGGACGAAGTAAAAACACTGCATTGCTTATGTGAGAAGTTGGAGTTACAACTCGATGACACTCGCCGCATGCATGAAAGGAAATTAAGGGTAAGGGTAAAAAGAGACTTTTTCAGTCGTATGGTCAAAAGTTGAAAAAAAAACAAAAAAAAACAAACCTGCACACTAAAAACAACTCTCCACAAATGATATGTTAACAACCACAGCAACACTGCTGCAAGCATTTCTACATTTTCATCACCTGCACAGTGTTTGTGCTCACAGTATGTCTGCACACGTGTGTTTCTTCATGCTTGTTTAGTAACACTTTGTCCATCGTACATATCCCCAAATTTTTTGTTGGTCATCAAAGGTATCTCAACATGTGTGTAAAAAGTAAATAAAGCCTATAACATTTTGGATGGTGAACTTTCACACTTTAACCAGACAGTGTAACATTTTGATCAATTGTGTATTAAAAAAAAAGTGAAATGGCCCATTGCAGATGTGAACATTGAGCACTAACATGGCTGTGTTTTAGGAGCAGGAGCAAGAGCAACAGCGTGACGGCATCCTTTGGTACAAGTGCGAAATGGCTAACGTAAGCTCTTCTCCTCTTACAATCCTGCAGAAAGTTGATTAGTTTTTAGTGTATAAGTTTCATGGCTGTAATTGCTAACAATGGCTTTGCAACAAAGTATTAATGTTGGTAATTTGTGTTGTCTGAAAACCTTTTATCAATTTCATGCACTCAGGATGCTCTGGAGCTCGAGAACTCCAACCTGAAGAACCAAGTGAAAACACTGAAAGGCACAGTGGAGAACTTGGAGGGACAACTCCATGAGAATCAACGCATGCATGAAGAGAAATTGAAGGTAAGTGAGAAAAGCTTTAATAACAATTTAGAGGTGCACATAAAAAGAGACTCTTACAATTGTATGGCCAAAAGTAAAAAAAAAAAAAAAAAAACCTGCACACTAAAAACAACTCTCCAAATGACATGTTAAGAACCACAGTAACACTGCTGCAACCTTTTCTACATTTTCATCACCAGCAAAGTGTTTGTGCTCACAGTATGTCTGCACACGTGTGTTTCTTCATGCTTGTTTAGTAACACTTTGTCCATCGTACATATCCCCAAATTTTTTGTTGGTCATCAAAAGTATCTGAACATGTGTGTAAAAAGTAAATAAAGCCTACAACATTTTGGATGGTGAACTTTCAGGGTAAGGAGTCAGAACTGAAAAACCTGGAGCTCGAAAGGGGGAATCTGGATGAGATGCTCTTTGAGTTAGTCCGAGAATCTGAGATGAAAAGCAGGGTGAGTGAGAAAAACCTCACTGTATCTGTTTACAACTATGCATTTTCCAAAAAAGAATGTGAACATTAAACACTCACATGGCTGTGTTTTAGGAGCCGGAGCAAGAAGCTTTTCTTTTCATTAAGTCACAACTGCTTTTGTGTGTGGAAGAATATTTTTGTAGAAATAAATAAAGGTGACAACATTTTTTTTGTTGAACTTTCAGTCCTCTATCGCTGAAGCTGAGAAGAGAAATAAGATTACTCTAGAGTCCAACGCTCAGCTGGAGCACGAGAACTCCAACCTGAAGGACCAAGTGAAAACACTGAAAGGCACAGTGGAGAACTTGGAGGGACAACTCCATGAGAATCAAAGCATGCATGAAGAGAAATTGAAGGTAAGTGAGAAAAGCTTTAATAACAATTTATTTAGTAACATTGCAGTTTTATTTATACCACAGCATCTGTTTACTATGCATTTTCAAAAAAAAAAAAAAAAAAAGTCAAATGGCCCGTTGCAGATGTGAACATTAAACCCTCACATGGCTGTGTTTTAGGAGCTGGAGGAAGAACAACAGCGTTACAGGGTCCTTTGGTCCTACTACGAAGACATTAAGGTAAGCTTTTCTTTTCATTAAGCCACGACTGCTATTGTGTGTGGAAGAATATTTTTGTAGAAGTAAATAAAGCTGATGACATTTTTTGTTGAACTTCCAGTCTTCTCTGACTGAAGCTGAGGAGAGAGAAATGATTGCTGTAGCTTCCAGCGCTCAGCTGGAGAACCAGATCTCCAACCTGAAGGACGAAGTAAAAACACTGCATTGCTTATGTGAGAAGTTGGAGTTACAACTCGATGACACTCGCCGCATGCATGAAAGGAAATTAAGGGTAAGGGTAAAAAGAGACTTTTTCAGTCGTATGGTCAAAAGTTGAAAAAAAAAACAAAAAAAAACAAACCTGCACACTAAAAACAACTCTCCACAAATGATATGTTAACAACCACAGCAACACTGCTGCAAGCATTTCTACATTTTCATCACCTGCACAGTGTTTGTGCTCACAGTATGTCTGCACACGTGTGTTTCTTCATGCTTGTTTAGTAACACTTTGTCCATCGTACATATCCCCAAATTTTTTGTTGGTCATCAAAGGTATCTCAACGTGTGTGTAAAAAGTAAATAAAGCCTATAACATTTTGGATGGTGAACTTTCACACTTTAACCAGACAGTGTAACATTTTGATCAATTGTGTATTAAAAAAAAAGTGAAATGGCCCATTGCAGATGTGAACATTGAGCACTAACATGGCTGTGTTTTAGGAGCAGGAGCAAGAGCAACAGCGTGACGGCATCCTTTGGTACAAGTGCGAAATGGCTAACGTAAGCTCTTCTCCTCTTACAATCCTGCAGAAAGTTGATTAGTTTTTAGTGTATAAGTTTCATGGCTGTAATTGCTAACAATGGCTTTGCAACAAAGTATTAATGTTGGTAATTTGTGTTGTCTGAAAACCTTTTATCAATTTCATGCACTCAGGATGCTCTGGAGCTCGAGAACTCCAACCTGAAGAACCAAGTGAAAACACTGAAAGGCACAGTGGAGAACTTGGAGGGACAACTCCATGAGAATCAACGCATGCATGAAGAGAAATTGAAGGTAAGTGAGAAAAGCTTTAATAACAATTTAGAGGTGCACATAAAAAGAGACTCTTACAATTGTATGGCCAAAAGTAAAAAAAAAAAAAAAAAAAACCTGCACACTAAAAACAACTCTCCAAATGACATGTTAAGAACCACAGTAACACTGCTGCAACCTTTTCAACATTTTCATCACCAGCAAAGTGTTTGTGCTCACAGTATGTCTGCACACGTGTGTTTCTTCATGCTTGTTTAGTAACACTTTGTCCATCGTACATATCCCCAAATTTTTTGTTGGTCATCAAAAGTGTCTGAACATGTGTGTAAAAAGTAAATAAAGCCTATAACATTTTGGATGGTGAACTTTCAGGGTAAGGAGTCAGAACTGAAAAACCTGGAGCTCGAAAGGGGGAATCTGGATGAGATGCTCTTTGAGTTAGTCCGAGAATCTGAGATGAAAAGCAGGGTGAGTGAGAAAAACCTCACTGTATCTGTTTACAACTATGCATTTTCCAAAAAAGAATGTGAACATTAAACACTCACATGGCTGTGTTTTAGGAGCCGGAGCAAGAAGCTTTTCTTTTCATTAAGCCACGACTGCTTTTGTGTGTGGAAGAATATTTTTGTAGAAATAAATAAAGCTGACAACATTTTTTTGTTGAACTTTCAGTCCTCTATCGCTGAAGCTGAGAAGAGAAATAAGATTACTCTAGAGTCCAACGCTCAGCTGGAGCACGAGAACTCCATCCTGATGGAGCAGCTAAAAACACTGCAGTGCTCATTGAAGAAGTTTGAGGAACAACTCTGTGAGGTCAATTTATTGAAGGTAATTGAGAAAAGCCTTGCATTAATATGTACTTTTCACCTATCATGTAAACATGAACAGAGTGTGCCGGGGCATATTAGAGGAGAATTTAACCTCATCAGCCAATAAACTGAATCTGGGGAGGATGTTTCTACATGACATTGACCTCAAACAGGTAACCAAAATAACTCAAGAAGGTTCAGCCTATCTACTCACTTGAATCCCACTGAAAATGTAATGAATTGAAGATGAATTGCCTAGAGGAATTGGACAAAACTGAACCACAATCCTGCAGAAAGCTGATCAGTTTTCACTGTATATGTCTCAAAGCTGCTTAGTGTATAAGTTTCATGGCTGCAATTGCTAACAATGGCTTTGCAACAGAGTATTAATGTTGGTAATTTGTGGTGTCTGAAAACCTTTTATCAATTTCATGCACTCAGGATACTCTGGAGCTCGAGAACTCCAACCTGAAGGACCAAGTGAAAACACTGAAAGGCACAGTGGAGAACTTGGAGGGGCAACTCCATGCGACCCAAATGATTTGTGAAGAGATACTGAACGTAAGTGAGAAAAGCCTTAATAACAATTTAGAGGTACACATAAAAAGAGATGTTTACAATCATATGGCCATAATACCCCATGGTTGCCTTCTAGGAGTGGGAAAGAGAGGAGTAAATACGTAATGTTGTGGATTTTAAACATTCATTTTGAAATCCAGAATTGGGTTTCCACTCATTGTTTCTCACTTGAGCTCATAATTGATCTCAGCCAGTTGACTTGTGGAGCTTTCTTAGCAAGCTTTATATCTAATATGACTGAGTAAGCTCGCTAATTGTCTTTCTAAACAACAATATTTATTCCAAATCATGGAACTCTTGTTCATAGTATAAAAGAATAGCCACCTAATAATATTTTATCATATTACTTTAGTGTTTGGGTTTCTTACATTACAGAAAGATCAGAAAAGATCAACGGACACACTCCCATAATCTACTACAAGCCACAAACCACTGACCAAAAAAATTGTGCACCTTTGATTCATATCTGCATTTGTATCTGACTTTGCATCTGTTCATTCTTAATAATTCATTTATATTCCATCTTTTGGTTGGTGAACTACCAGGGCTCTCTGGTGGAAGCTCAGGAGAATGCTCAGAATGCTCTGAACTCCATTGCTCAGCTAGAGAATGAGTTCACCCTGATGAAACGATTGAGAAGTCTGCAAGGCTCAGAAGAGGACTTTGTGCTACAGAGCTCTAGATCGCGCAGGATGTCACAAGACTCTTAAGGTAAATGAGAAAACTCTCCATTAAGCCATATTTTTTTAATAACACGAGGAGTATGCTTTTGCTGCCTGATGAATTGTACAACAGGCTGAACTCCTGATTCCCAATAACACTCCTGCTAACATTTTTTTGTTTTCTCTCTTTTTAAGATGGAATCATTGAAGTCAAAGAAGTGGAAAAAATAAAATCGTCAACAAAGATGCTGCACATCGTTTAATGTGATGAAAAAAAAAAAAAAAGAAATGAAACAAGAATTAAATAAAAGATGATATATGCAACATTTTTGAAATGTTTAGTTTGTATTAGGGTTGTCATGATACCATAAACATATCTTACAATTACTATACCAGCTGAAGTATCACGATACCATGCAATATTGTGTTAATTCATAAGTCAAATCTACAATATGAACCGAATTTACAGAAATACATAGACATAAATGAAAACAAACAAACCAATTTTTTTTCTGGATACTTTATTAATGAGAATGAATAACTATTGGCTACTGGAAGAACTCAAAAACAATCATGCAATTGGCAAGTAACTAATTCAATGTGCCCCATATTTCATCTGTTGTTCCCTAGAGCAATGAAATCATGCAAATGGAAACTGTCCTCAGAGTACTAAGAATGAACACATGAATCATATAAGAATGAGGAGCATGAATATCATGCACCAACAATGATATATGGTATACTATAGTACAGAATAGCATAGCACAGCACTGTACAAGTATAGTACAATATAAATAAATAAAAACTAGATAGGTAAATTTTGAGGACAAACTTTGATGTTGGCTTGACAAAGCCAGTCTGAAGGTTTAAAATAATTATCAGTTTGAAATGTGAAGGTAATGTGCCGTCTTAAGAAAGAAAGAGAGACTGTTAGATAGGGTGCCAATACTTGTAGAGTTGATTAGATAGATCAATAGATAGATAGCCAATACTTCTAGAGTTGGATAGATAGATAGATAGATAGATAGGGTGCCAATACTTCTAGAGTTGGATAGATTGGTTGGATAGATGTGGTGAGTTATGTAGCTTGAAAAGCTCTGGGAGGAGTAGCGTTTAGAAATTTGGGGCAATAATAAAAATTAATAATAATAATAATAACAACTAGATTTGACATTTTCTGAAGAAAATGTGAGGGGTGCTTGCCTGTGCAAAATTCAACACTTACATTACTGCATTACTGCACACTGAGTTGAGGGTATTGTCATCCCCCATAATGCAATTCTCCTCACTAAGCCGATCGTTTTGAGGTATGACATGGCTGCTGTAGTTTGGTGATTAGTTTATGCCTCTTTTGCTCCTCTAGACTCATCTTATATTAGTGCGGGTTGGGAATTCCGATGGGTAATTCCATGCGACGTGCACGTGGGATCAATTCCCAAATGAAAAACACTTGGACAGGTCATTCATGTCTCTGTCACTGATGGTGGGGGGGGTGTCCACATTTTCCTACTATTTTCAATGGAGCCGGAATAATGCCATTTACCAAACATTTACGGAGAAAATTCTGTACTAAATTCTGTCTACTCCATAAGACATGTGAGAGGACATGTGATACGAGCATGTCAGCCGAACCACGTCCGAGTTGTGACACCTGTGTTTTATTCACCATTCATTCTCTATGGGCCAAAAACGTGTGATTTTTTTTTTTTTTTTGTCCGAGGTTCAAACATCGTAAGTTGGATCGCTTAAAAGTCATAGCACACCTCTCCTCAATAAGCCACTACGCTGAATCATTACACCATTTAAAGAGTGTAATGGATAACCTACACTATGCTGTCAGACTTCTCTAAGTAGTGCACCTTATAATAAAGCTATAAGCTACGGCTAGTTTTGTTTATTAAAAAAAAAAAAGAAAAGATGGAAGCTCTCATTGCTCGTCAAGGCATAAACTCGCTTGTATGCTGTGTATAAAAGTCACTCTGCACCTGTTTTGCCGTGCAGATTGTAAGAAGAGCGCGGCGGAGCTGGAGGAGGAACAGGCCCTGCTGGGCGAGGTGATGAAGGTGGTGGAGGAAAGAGATCGGCTGGTGAGCCTGCTCGAGGAACAACGGCTGCAGGAGAAAGCCGAGGACCACGACCTCGAGAGCCTCATCCTCTCCAAGGGCTACCAGTTTCACTGGTCATGACCGACACACAGACAGACAGACAGACAGAGAGAGAGGGAGAGAGTCGAGTGCTGATTTATGGTGAAGATGAACACAAACTTGAATAAGCAGGGAAACATTCTAGCGCTCGTGAAAGTTTTTTAGATATATAAAGACACATACAATTTTTACAAGATTTTATTTCTGACTGAGCACTGATTTCACGTTATATCTTGCAGT
>CM042547.1:4551267-4558767 GCA_023630585.1 Cranoglanis bouderius
CTTGACCCCAGCTTCAGTCCATTCCTTGTGAAGTTCACTTAAATTCTTGAATCGATTTTGCTTGACAATCCTCATGAGGCTGCGGTTCTCTCGGTTGGTTGTGCATCTTTTTCTTCCACACTTTTTCCTTCCACTCAACTTTCTGTTCACATGCTTGGATACAGCACTCTGTGAACACCCAGCTTCTTTGGCAATGAATGTTTGTGGCTTACCTAGTGAACCAAACTGAGAGACCATTTTGAAGGCTCAGGAAACCTTTGCAGGTGTTTTGAGTTGATTAGCTGATTGGCATGTCACCATATTCTAATTTGTTGAGATAGCGAATTGGTGAGTTTTTGTTAAATGTGAGCCAAAATCATCACAATTAAAAGAACCAAAGACTTAAACTACTTCAGTCTGTGTACATTGAATTTATTTAATACACGAGTTTCACAATTTAAGTTGAATTACTGAAATAAATGAACTTTTCCATAACATTCTAATTTATTGAGATGCACCTGTATGTATGTGTGCGCGTGCATATATGTATGTATGTGTGTGCGTGCATATATGTATGTATGTATGTGTGCGCGTGCGCGTGCATATATGTATGTATGTATGTATGTATGTATGTGTGCGCGTGCATATATGTATGTATGTATGTATGTGTGCGCGTGCATATATGTATGTATGTATGTGTGCGCGTGCATATATGTATGTATGTATGTGTGCGCGTGCATATATGTATGTGTGCGCGTGCATATATGTATGTATGTATGTTTGTGTGCGCGTGCATATATGTTTGTATGTACGTATGTGTGTGCGTGCATATATGTACGTATGTGTGCGCGTGCATATATGTATGTATGTACGTATGTGTGCGCGTGCATATATGTACGTATGTACGTATGTGTGCGCGTGCATATATGTACGTATGTACGTATGTGTGCGCGTGCATATATGTACGTATGTACGTATGTGTGCGCGTGCATATATGTACGTATGTACGTATGTGTGCGCGTGCATATATGTACGTATGTACATATGTGTGCGCGTGCATATATGTATGTATGTACGTATGTGTGCGCGTGCATATATTTACGTGTGTATGTGTGCGCGTGCGTGTGCATATATGTACATGTGTATGTGTGCGCGTGCATATATGTACGTGTGTGTGTGCGCGTGCGCGTGCATATATGTACGTGTGTATTTGTGCGCATGCGCGTCCATATATGTACGTATGTATGTGTGCGCGTCCATATATGTACGTATGTATGTGCGTGTGCGTGCACGTGCATATATGTATGTATGTGTGCGTGCGCGTGCATATATGTATGTATGTGTGCGTGCGCGTGCATATATGTATGTGTGCGTGTGCGCGTGCATATATGTATGTGTGCGTGCGCGTGCACATATGTGTGTGCGTGCGCGTGCACATGTGTGTGCGTGCGCGTGCATATATGTGTGTATGTATGCGTGCGTGCGCGTGCATATATGTATGTATGCGTGCGTGCGCGTGCATATATGTATGTATGTGTGCGTGCGCGTGCGCGTGCATATATGTATGTATGCGTGCGTGCGCGTGCATATATGTATGTATGCGTGCGTGCGCATGCATATATGTATGTATGCGTGCGTGCGCGTGCATATATGTATGTATGTGTGCGTGCGCGTGCGCGTGCATACATGTATTTGAGTGTGCGTGCACGTCCATATATGTATTTGAGTGTGCGTGCGCGCGCATATATGTATGTGTGTGTGTGCGCGTCCGCGTGCATATGTGTGTGTGCTTGCGCGTGCATATATGTATGTATGTGTGCGTGCGCATGCATATATATGTGTATGTATGTGTGCGTGCGTGTGCATATATGTATGTATGTGTGTGTGCGCGTGCATATATGTATGTGTGTACGTGCGCGTGCATATATGTACGTGTGTGTACGTGCGCGTGCATATATGTACGTGTGTACGTGCGCGTGCATATATGTACGTGTGTGTACGTGCGCGTGCATATATGTACGTGTGCGCGTGCGCGTGCATATATGTACGTGTGCGCGTGCGCGTGCATATATGTACGTGTGTGCGCGTGCGCGTGCATATATGTACTTGTGTGCGTGCGCGTGCATATATGTACGTGTGTGCGTGCGCGTGCATATATGTACGTGTGTGCGGTCGCGTGCTTATATGTATGTGTGTGTGCGTTCGCGTGCATATATGTGTTTGTGTGCGTTCGCGTGCATATATGTATGTGTGTGCGCGTGCGCGTGCATATATGTATGTGTGTGCGTGTGCTTGCATATATATATGTATGTGTGTGTGCGTGTGCTTGCATATATGTATGAGTGTACGTTTGCGCGTGCGCGTGCATATGTATGTATGTACGTATGTGTGCGCGTGCATATATGTACGCGTGTGCGTGCGCGTGCATATATGTACGCGTGTGCGTGCGCGTGCGCGTGCATATATGTACGTGTGCGCGTGCGCGTGCGCGTGCATATATGTACGTGTGTGTGCGTTCGCGTGCATATATGTACTTGTGTGCGTGCGCTCGCATATATGTACGTGTGTTCGTGTGCGTGCATATATGTACATGTGTGCGTGCGCGTGCATATATGTACGTGTGTGCGTGCGCGTGCATATATGTACCTGTGTGCGTGCGCGTGCATATATGTACGTGTGTGCGTGCGCGTGCATATATGTACGTGTGTGCGTTCGCGTGCATATATGTACGTGTGTGCGTTCGCGTGCGTATATGTATGTGTGCGTGTGCTTGCGTATATGTATGTGTGTGCGCGTGCGCGTTTATATATGTATGTGTGTGCGTGCGCTTGCATATATGTATGTGTGTGTGCGTGCGCTTGCATTTATGTATGTGCGTATGCGTGCGCGTGCATATATGTACGTATGTGTGCGTGTGCATATATGTATGTATGTGTGCGCGTGCATATATGTATGTATGTATGTATGTGTGTGCGTGCATATAGGTATGTATGTATGTGTGCGCGTGCATATATGTATGTATGTATGTGTGCGTGTGCATATATGTATGTATGTATGTGTGCGCGTGCATGTATGTATGTATGTGTACGCGTGCATGTATGTATGTATGTGTGCGCGTGCATATATGTATGTATGTGTGCGCGTGCATATATGTATGTATGTGTGCGCGTGCATATATGTATGTATGTGTGCGCGTGCATATATGTATGTATGTGTGCGCGTGCATATATGTATGTATGTGTGCGCGTGCATATATGTATGTATGTATGTGTGCGTGCATATATGTGTGTATGTATGTATGTGTGCGCGTGCATATATGTATGTATGTACGTATGTGTGCGCGTGCATACATTTATGTACGTATGTGTGCGCGTGCGCGCGCATGTATGTACGTACGTTTGTGTGCGCTCGCATGTATGTGCGTACGTATGTGTGCGCGCGCATGTATGTGCGTACGTATGTGCGCGCGCGCGCATGTATGTGAGTACGTATGTGCGCGCGCGCGCATGTATGCGCGTACGTATGTGCGCGCGCGCACATGTATGTGCGTACGTATGTGCGCACGTATGTGCGCGCGCATATATGTGCGTACGTATGTGCGCGCGCGCGCAAATATGTGCGTACGTATGTGCGCACGTATGTGCGCGCGCGCATATATGTGCGTACGTATGTGCGCGCGCGCGCATATATGTGCGTACGTATGTGACCGCGCGCGCATATATGTGCGTACGTATGTGCGCGCGCGCATATATGTGCGTACGTGCGCGCGCGTGCATGTACCTACGTGCGCGCGCATGTATGTACGTACGTATGTGTGCGCGTGCATATATGTATGTACGTACGTATGTGTGCGCGTGCATATGTTTGCACGTACGTATGTGTGCCCGTGCATATATGTATGTGTGTGTGCGTCCGCGTGCGTATATGTATGTATGTGTGCGTGCGCGTGCATATATATGTGTATGTATGTGTGCGTGCGCGTGCATATATGTATATATGTGTGTGTGTGCGTGCGCGTGCATATATGTATGTGTGCGTGCGCGTGTATATATGTATGCATGTGTGCGCGTGCATATATGTATGTGTTTATGCGTGCGCATGCGCTTGCATATATGTATGTGAGTGTGCGTGCGCGTGCATATATGTATGTGTATGTACGTGCGCGTGCATATATGTACGTGTGTGTACGTGCGCGTGCATATATGTACGTGTGCGCGTGCGCGTGCATATATGTACGTGTGCGCGTGCGCGTGCATATATGTACGTGTGCGCGTGCGCGTGCATATATGTACGTGTGCGCGTGCGCGTGCATATATGTACGTGTGTGCGCGTGCGCGTGCATATATGTACTTGTGTGCGTGCGCGTGCATATATTTACGTGTGTGCGTGCGCGTGCATATATGTACGTGTGTGCGTGCGCATGCATATATGTACGTGTGTACGTTCGCGTGCATATATGTACGTGTGTACGTGTGCTTGCATATATGTATGTGTGTGTGCGTGTGCTTGCATATATGTATGAGTGTGTGCGTGTGCTTGCATATACGTATGAGTGTGTGCGTGCGCGTGCATATACGTATGTGTGTACATATGTGTGCGCGTGCATATATGTATGTATGTACATGTGTGTGCGTGCGCGTGCATATATGTACGTGTGCGCGTGCGCGTGCATATATGTACGTGTGCGCGTGCGCGTGCATATATGTACGTGTGTGTTCGTTCGCGTGCATATATGTACTTGTGTGCGTGTGCGTGCGCGTGCATATATGTACGTGTGTGCGTGCGCGTGCATATATGTACGTGTGTGCGTGCGCGTGCATATATGTACGTGTGTGCGTTCGCGTGCTTATATGTATGTGTGTGTGCGTTCGCGTGCATATATGTATGTGTGTGCGTGTGCTTGCATATATGTATGTGTGTGCGCGTGCGCGTGCATATATGTATGTGTGTGCGCGTGCGCGTGCATATATGTATGTGTGTGCGTCTGCTTGCATATATGTATGTGTGTGTGCGTGTGCTTGCATATATGTATGTGAGTATGTGTGCGCGTGCATATATGTATGTATGTACGTATGTGTGCGCGTGCATATATGTATGTATGTGTGTGCGTGCATATATGTATGTACGTATGTGTGCGCGTGCATTTATGTATGTACGTATGCGTGCGCGTGCATATATGTATGTATGTACGTATGTATGTGTGCGCGTGCATGTATGTATGTATGTGTGCGCGTGCATATATGTATGTGTGCGCGTGCATATATGTATGTGTGTATGTATGTGTGCGCGTGCATATATGTATGTACGTATGTATGTGTGCGCGTGCATATATGTATGTACGTACGTATGTGTGCGCGTGCATATATGTATGTATGTACGTGTGCGCGTGCGCGTGCATATGTATGTATGTACGTGTGCGCGTCCATATATGTATGTATGTACGTATGTGTGCGCGTGCATTTATGTATGTACGTATGCGTGCGCATGCATAAATGTATGTGTGTGCGTGCATATATGTATGTATGTATGTGTGCGCGTGCATATATGTATGTATGTGTGTGTGCGCGTCCATATATGTATGTATGTACGTATGTGTGCGCGTGCATTTATGTATGTACGTATGCGTGCGCATGCATAAATGTATGTGTGTGCGTGCATATATGTATGTATGTATGTGTGTGCGTGCATATATGTATGTATGTGTGTGTGCGCGTGCATATATGTATGTATGTGTACGCGTGCATATATGTATGTATGTACGTATGTGTGCGCGTGCATATATGTACGTGTGCGCGTGCGCGTGCGCGTGCATATATGTACGTGTGTGTGCGTTCGCGTGCATATATGTACTTGTGTGCGTGCGCTCGCATATATGTACGTGTGTGCGTGCGCTCGCATATATGTACGTGTGTTCGTGTGCGTGCATATATGTACATGTGTGCGTGCGCGTGCATATATGTACGTGTGTGCGTGCGCGTGCATATATGTATGCATTTATGTATGTGCGTATGTGTGCGCGTGCATATATGTACGTATGTGTGCGTGTGCATATATGTATGTATGTGTGCGCGTGCATATATGTATGTATGTATGTATGTGTGTGCGTGCATATAGGTATGTATGTATGTGTGCGCGTGCATATATGTATGTATGTATGTGTGCGTGTGCATATATGTATGTATGTATGTGTGCGCGTGCATGTATGTATGTATGTGTACGCGTGCATGTATGTATGTATGTGTGCGCGTGCATATATGTATGTATGTGTGCGCGTGCATATATGTATGTATGTGTGCACGTGCATATATGTATGTATGTGTGCGCGTGCATATATGTATGTATGTGTGCGCGTGCATATATGTATGTATGTGTGCGCGTGCATATATGTATGTATGTATGTGTGCGTGCATATATGTGTGTATGTATGTATGTGTGCGCGTGCATATATGTATGTATGTACGTATGAGTGCGCGTGCATACATTTATGTACGTATGTGTGCGCGTGCGCGCGCATGTATGTACGTAGGTTTGTGTGCGCTCGCATGTATGTGCGTACGTATGTGTGCGCGCGCATGTATGTGCGTACGTATGTGCGCGCGCGCGCATGTATGTGCGTACGTATGTGCGCGCGCGCGCATGTATGTGCGTACGTATGTGCGCGCGCGCGCATGTATGTGCGTACGTATGTGCGCACGTATGTGCGCGCGCGCATATATGTGCGTACGTATGTGCGCGCGCGCGCATATATGTGCGTACGTATGTGACCGCGCGCGCATATATGTGCGTACGTATGTGCGCGCGCGCATATATGTGCGTACGTGCGCGCGCGTGCATGTACCTACGTGCGCGCGCATGTATGTACGTACGTATGTGTGCGCCTGCATATATGTATGTACGTACGTATGTGTGCGCGTGCATATGTTTGCACGTACGTATGTGTGCCCGTGCATATGTGTATGTGTGTGTGCGTCCGCGTGCGTATATGTATGTATGTGTGCGTGCGCGTGCATATATATGTGTATGTATGTGTGCGTGCGCGTGCATATATGTTTATATGTGTGTGTGTGCGTGCGCGTGCATATATGTATGTGTGCGTGCGCGTGTATATATGTATGCATGTGTGCGCGTGCATATATGTATGTGTTTATGCGTGCGCATGCGCTTGCATATATGTATGTGAGTGTGCGTGCGCGTGCATATATGTATGTGTATGTACGTGCGCGTACATATATGTACGTGTGTGTACGTGCGCGTGCATATATGTACGTGTGCGCGTGCGCGTGCATATATGTACGTGTGCGCGTGCATATATGTACGTGTGCGCGTGCGCGTGCATATATGTGCGCGTGCGCGTGCATATATGTACGTGTGTGCGCGTGCGCGTGCATATATGTACTTGTGTGCGTGCGCGTGCATATATTTACGTGTGTGCGTGCGCGTGCATATATGTACGTGTGTGCGTGCGCGTGCATATATGTACGTGTGTACGTTCGCGTGCATATATGTACGTGTGTGCGTGTG
>CM042547.1:4558867-4571367 GCA_023630585.1 Cranoglanis bouderius
ATATTAAATATTTATATATTAGATATTATTTGTTGTGATGTCATAATATCAAATGGTTAAACTGTTTGATTTATAGGGCTAATAAAATTGATATGAAGAAAAAAAAAAGCTAATTCAGCTTCGTGCTAGACAAAGAAAACCTATTCATGCATTCCCAAGTTGGTTTGGCTTGAAAATGTTATAGGCACGGAGAGTTTAATGGCTGTTGTCGCGAATGTCAAATGAATGTCAGATATAAAACTAGCTTAACAGCACTGCGTGAGTGGATTGATTTTAAAATTGCACTGAACAATTGTTTTTTTTTTTTTTTTTTTTTTTTTTTTTTTTGAATCCTCGTGACACCATGCGTCTCTGCGGAACTGGAATAGAATGTTCCGGTAAAAGTTCTGAAAAACCCTGTAAGAGTTCTGGAAAAACGCAGAGGGTCATTCTTTCACTGATCTTCATACTGACAAGCTGTTTATCAGACGTGTTAAGGTTAAGGTTAAGGTGATACAATGCTATCTTTCAAGAGTTTAGCAGGACTTGCAGCATGTACAGCTGGAGCTGTAGCCATGGCTGCTGGTGTTTATGTTCATAAGCATGGAGTTGTGAAGCGGAGTACGGAGGCCTTCGAAGACACACTTATCGACGAAGGTAGGGTTATTTCCATTTTTATTAAGTACTTCTCGGTCCTGGTGTGACCATGCACTGTTAAATGTAATTTAAACAAAGGGTTTTCAGGCAGGAATGTAGCTAGACCTTTTAGGTTACAATTTGGTCTGACAATTTTTGGTCAGACCAAATATTGTGCTTTATTGTGCTGGCAGTCTAGTGTGAGGCGAAATACTAATCAGCATCCATAGAAAATTACATAATGACATTGTCTACCCCTATTAATAATAATAATAATAATAATATAAAACTCTGATGAACGCCTGCTTACATAACATTTTTGCTTTTTCATTTAGACCCAGTGCAGATTGACTCTTCAGGCTTTCTGCATTCTTCTGATGGATACAAGGACATGCTGATGGACAGGGCCAACCCTGAGGTACTCCTCAAACCTCAATCACATTCATTTACCAGCCAGTGTCTAAACGTGTGTGTAAAAGTAAAGAAGCCTACAACATCTTTGAACTTTCAGGGGTCTCTGGCCAAGGCTGAGGAGAAGGATGAGAAAGATGAGGTGTCCGGTGTTCGGCTGAACAGCGAGAAGCTCTATGTGCTGAACCTGGAGGACAAAGTGATGGAGCTGGAGAAGTTGCTCTCTGAGGTTCAAAGAGAGTCCGAGATAAAAAGCAAGGTGAGTGAGAAAAGCCTCACGTTAAACATATCTTCTCGAATGAATATGACTACCAATACAACTGAGAAAAAAAAAAAAATCTCTTAAAACCTTAAAACTATCCAAGAGACAGAATACACACTCTGACCAGAGAGTGTTAAGTTTTGACTATATACTGGGTGTCATTAAGAAAGTTTCTGACCTGTCTTTCAGGAATGTGAGCAAGAGCGACAGGCTCACAGAGTCTTGAAGGAGAAGTACGATGAGATGAAGGAGCTAGTAAAGATGAATGAGGTCAGGTCTTTTATGATCATATACTGAATATTAATACATTTATTTGATATGTATAACAAAAATTCACTTCACTATTTTTTTTTACAAATGAAATCAATGTGGCCCCTTTAGCACTAAAGTTTGACCCTGTTCTGTCTTTCATATCTATTCCAAATCAGGGGACTCTTGTTTATAGTGGAAAATAATAGCTACCTGATAATATTTGATCAGATTTACTTTAGTGTTTGGGTTTCTTACATTCCAGAAAGATCAGAAAAGATCGCTGGAAACCGTCAAGGTTTCATAAAGACAACAACTCCAAACATGCCTCCAAAATAACTCAAGAAGGCCTTGCATGGCCTGGCCAATGTACTGACTTGAATCCTGCTGAAAAATGATGGGGATATTAAAATTACAAGTCTATCAGAGGGACACTCATAACTTTGGGGATTTGAGGATTATATGCTGAGAGGAATGGACCAAAATTGAACCATAATCTTGCATGAAGTTATTAGTAGTTCTTACTGTATATGCCCCGAAGTTGTAATTGCTAACAATGGCTTTGCAACAAAGTATTAATGTTGGTAATTTGTGTTGTCTGAAAACCTTTTATCAATTTCATCCACTCAGGATGCTCTGGAGCTTGAGAACTCCAACCTGAAGGACCAAGTGAAAACACTGAAAGGCACAGTGGAGAACTTGGAGGGACAACTCCATGAGAATCAACGCATGCATGAAGAGAAATTGAAGGTAAGTGAGAAAAGCTTTAATAACAATTTATTTAGTAACATTCCAGTTTTATTTATACCACAGCATCTGTTTACTATGCATTTTCAAAAAAAAAAAAAAAAAAGTCAAATGGCCCGTTGCAGATGTGAACATTAAACCCTCACATGGCTGTGTTTTAGGAGCTGGAGGAAGAACAACAGCGTTACAGGGTCCTTTGGTCCTACTACGAAGACATTAAGGTAAGCTTTTCTTTTCATTAAGCCACGACTGCTATTGTGTGTGGAAGAATATTTTTGTAGAAGTAAATAAAGCTGATGACATTTTTTGTTGAACTTCCAGTCTTCTCTGACTGAAGCTGAGGAGAGAGAAATGATTGCTGTAGCTTCCAGCGCTCAGCTGGAGAACCAGATCTCCAACCTGAAGGACGAAGTAAAAACACTGCATTGCTTATGTGAGAAGTTGGAGTTACAACTCGATGACACTCGCCGCATGCATGAAAGGAAATTAAGGGTAAGGGTAAAAAGAGACTTTTTCAGTCGTATGGTCAAAAGTTGAAAAAAAACCAAAAAAAAACAAACCTGCACACTAAAAACAACTCTCCACAAATGATATGTTAACAACCACAGCAACACTGCTGCAAGCATTTCTACATTTTCATCACCTGCACAGTGTTTGTGCTCACAGTATGTCTGCACACGTGTGTTTCTTCATGCTTGTTTAGTAACACTTTGTCCATCGTACATATCCCCAAATTTTTTGTTGGTCATCAAAGGTATCTCAACGTGTGTGTAAAAAGTAAATAAAGCCTATAACATTTTGGATGGTGAACTTTCACACTTTAACCAGACAGTGTAACATTTTGATCAATTGTGTATTAAAAAAAAAGTGAAATGGCCCATTGCAGATGTGAACATTGAGCACTAACATGGCTGTGTTTTAGGAGCAGGAGCAAGAGCAACAGCGTGACGGCATCCTTTGGTACAAGTGCGAAATGGCTAACGTAAGCTCTTCTCCTCTTACAATCCTGCAGAAAGTTGATTAGTTTTTAGTGTATAAGTTTCATGGCTGTAATTGCTAACAATGGCTTTGCAACAAAGTATTAATGTTGGTAATTTGTGTTGTCTGAAAACCTTTTATCAATTTCATGCACTCAGGATGCTCTGGAGCTCGAGAACTCCAACCTGAAGAACCAAGTGAAAACACTGAAAGGCACAGTGGAGAACTTGGAGGGACAACTCCATGAGAATCAACGCATGCATGAAGAGAAATTGAAGGTAAGTGAGAAAAGCTTTAATAACAATTTAGAGGTGCACATAAAAAGAGACTCTTACAATTGTATGGCCAAAAGTAAAAAAAAAAAAAAAAAAACCTGCACACTAAAAACAACTCTCCAAATGACATGTTAAGAACCACAGTAACACTGCTGCAACCTTTTCTACATTTTCATCACCAGCAAAGTGTTTGTGCTCACAGTATGTCTGCACACGTGTGTTTCTTCATGCTTGTTTAGTAACACTTTGTCCATCGTACATATCCCCAAATTTTTTGTTGGTCATCAAAAGTATCTGAACATGTGTGTAAAAAGTAAATAAAGCCTACAACATTTTGGATGGTGAACTTTCAGGGTAAGGAGTCAGAACTGAAAAACCTGGAGCTCGAAAGGGGGAATCTGGATGAGATGCTCTTTGAGTTAGTCCGAGAATCTGAGATGAAAAGCAGGGTGAGTGAGAAAAACCTCACTGTATCTGTTTACAACTATGCATTTTCCAAAAAAGAATGTGAACATTAAACACTCACATGGCTGTGTTTTAGGAGCCGGAGCAAGAAGCTTTTCTTTTCATTAAGTCACAACTGCTTTTGTGTGTGGAAGAATATTTTTGTAGAAATAAATAAAGGTGACAACATTTTTTTTTGTTGAACTTTCAGTCCTCTATCGCTGAAGCTGAGAAGAGAAATAAGATTACTCTAGAGTCCAACGCTCAGCTGGAGCACGAGAACTCCAACCTGAAGGACCAAGTGAAAACACTGAAAGGCACAGTGGAGAACTTGGAGGGACAACTCCATGAGAATCAAAGCATGCATGAAGAGAAATTGAAGGTAAGTGAGAAAAGCTTTAATAACAATTTATTTAGTAACATTGCAGTTTTATTTATACCACAGCATCTGTTTACTATGCATTTTCAAAAAAAAAAAAAAAAAAAGTCAAATGGCCCGTTGCAGATGTGAACATTAAACCCTCACATGGCTGTGTTTTAGGAGCTGGAGGAAGAACAACAGCGTTACAGGGTCCTTTGGTCCTACTACGAAGACATTAAGGTAAGCTTTTCTTTTCATTAAGCCACGACTGCTATTGTGTGTGGAAGAATATTTTTGTAGAAGTAAATAAAGCTGATGACATTTTTTGTTGAACTTCCAGTCTTCTCTGACTGAAGCTGAGGAGAGAGAAATGATTGCTGTAGCTTCCAGCGCTCAGCTGGAGAACCAGATCTCCAACCTGAAGGACGAAGTAAAAACACTGCATTGCTTATGTGAGAAGTTGGAGTTACAACTCGATGACACTCGCCGCATGCATGAAAGGAAATTAAGGGTAAGGGTAAAAAGAGACTTTTTCAGTCGTATGGTCAAAAGTTGAAAAAAAACCAAAAAAAAACAAACCTGCACACTAAAAACAACTCTCCACAAATGATATGTTAACAACCACAGCAACACTGCTGCAAGCATTTCTACATTTTCATCACCTGCACAGTGTTTGTGCTCACAGTATGTCTGCACACGTGTGTTTCTTCATGCTTGTTTAGTAACACTTTGTCCATCGTACATATCCCCAAATTTTTTGTTGGTCATCAAAGGTATCTCAACATGTGTGTAAAAAGTAAATAAAGCCTATAACATTTTGGATGGTGAACTTTCACACTTTAACCAGACAGTGTAACATTTTGATCAATTGTGTATTAAAAAAAAAGTGAAATGGCCCATTGCAGATGTGAACATTGAGCACTAACATGGCTGTGTTTTAGGAGCAGGAGCAAGAGCAACAGCGTGACGGCATCCTTTGGTACAAGTGCGAAATGGCTAACGTAAGCTCTTCTCCTCTTACAATCCTGCAGAAAGTTGATTAGTTTTTAGTGTATAAGTTTCATGGCTGTAATTGCTAACAATGGCTTTGCAACAAAGTATTAATGTTGGTAATTTGTGTTGTCTGAAAACCTTTTATCAATTTCATGCACTCAGGATGCTCTGGAGCTCGAGAACTCCAACCTGAAGAACCAAGTGAAAACACTGAAAGGCACAGTGGAGAACTTGGAGGGACAACTCCATGAGAATCAACGCATGCATGAAGAGAAATTGAAGGTAAGTGAGAAAAGCTTTAATAACAATTTAGAGGTGCACATAAAAAGAGACTCTTACAATTGTATGGCCAAAAGTAAAAAAAAAAAAAAAAAAACCTGCACACTAAAAACAACTCTCCAAATGACATGTTAAGAACCACAGTAACACTGCTGCAACCTTTTCTACATTTTCATCACCAGCAAAGTGTTTGTGCTCACAGTATGTCTGCACACGTGTGTTTCTTCATGCTTGTTTAGTAACACTTTGTCCATCGTACATATCCCCAAATTTTTTGTTGGTCATCAAAAGTATCTGAACATGTGTGTAAAAAGTAAATAAAGCCTACAACATTTTGGATGGTGAACTTTCAGGGTAAGGAGTCAGAACTGAAAAACCTGGAGCTCGAAAGGGGGAATCTGGATGAGATGCTCTTTGAGTTAGTCCGAGAATCTGAGATGAAAAGCAGGGTGAGTGAGAAAAACCTCACTGTATCTGTTTACAACTATGCATTTTCCAAAAAAGAATGTGAACATTAAACACTCACATGGCTGTGTTTTAGGAGCCGGAGCAAGAAGCTTTTCTTTTCATTAAGTCACAACTGCTTTTGTGTGTGGAAGAATATTTTTGTAGAAATAAATAAAGGTGACAACATTTTTTTTGTTGAACTTTCAGTCCTCTATCGCTGAAGCTGAGAAGAGAAATAAGATTACTCTAGAGTCCAACGCTCAGCTGGAGCACGAGAACTCCAACCTGAAGGACCAAGTGAAAACACTGAAAGGCACAGTGGAGAACTTGGAGGGACAACTCCATGAGAATCAAAGCATGCATGAAGAGAAATTGAAGGTAAGTGAGAAAAGCTTTAATAACAATTTATTTAGTAACATTGCAGTTTTATTTATACCACAGCATCTGTTTACTATGCATTTTCAAAAAAAAAAAAAAAAAAAGTCAAATGGCCCGTTGCAGATGTGAACATTAAACCCTCACATGGCTGTGTTTTAGGAGCTGGAGGAAGAACAACAGCGTTACAGGGTCCTTTGGTCCTACTACGAAGACATTAAGGTAAGCTTTTCTTTTCATTAAGCCACGACTGCTATTGTGTGTGGAAGAATATTTTTGTAGAAGTAAATAAAGCTGATGACATTTTTTGTTGAACTTCCAGTCTTCTCTGACTGAAGCTGAGGAGAGAGAAATGATTGCTGTAGCTTCCAGCGCTCAGCTGGAGAACCAGATCTCCAACCTGAAGGACGAAGTAAAAACACTGCATTGCTTATGTGAGAAGTTGGAGTTACAACTCGATGACACTCGCCGCATGCATGAAAGGAAATTAAGGGTAAGGGTAAAAAGAGACTTTTTCAGTCGTATGGTCAAAAGTTGAAAAAAAAAACAAAAAAAAACAAACCTGCACACTAAAAACAACTCTCCACAAATGATATGTTAACAACCACAGCAACACTGCTGCAAGCATTTCTACATTTTCATCACCTGCACAGTGTTTGTGCTCACAGTATGTCTGCACACGTGTGTTTCTTCATGCTTGTTTAGTAACACTTTGTCCATCGTACATATCCCCAAATTTTTTGTTGGTCATCAAAGGTATCTCAACGTGTGTGTAAAAAGTAAATAAAGCCTATAACATTTTGGATGGTGAACTTTCACACTTTAACCAGACAGTGTAACATTTTGATCAATTGTGTATTAAAAAAAAAAGTGAAATGGCCCATTGCAGATGTGAACATTGAGCACTAACATGGCTGTGTTTTAGGAGCAGGAGCAAGAGCAACAGCGTGACGGCATCCTTTGGTACAAGTGCGAAATGGCTAACGTAAGCTCTTCTCCTCTTACAATCCTGCAGAAAGTTGATTAGTTTTTAGTGTATAAGTTTCATGGCTGTAATTGCTAACAATGGCTTTGCAACAAAGTATTAATGTTGGTAATTTGTGTTGTCTGAAAACCTTTTATCAATTTCATGCACTCAGGATGCTCTGGAGCTCGAGAACTCCAACCTGAAGAACCAAGTGAAAACACTGAAAGGCACAGTGGAGAACTTGGAGGGACAACTCCATGAGAATCAACGCATGCATGAAGAGAAATTGAAGGTAAGTGAGAAAAGCTTTAATAACAATTTAGAGGTGCACATAAAAAGAGACTCTTACAATTGTATGGCCAAAAGTAAAAAAAAAAAAAAAAAAAAACCTGCACACTAAAAACAACTCTCCAAATGACATGTTAAGAACCACAGTAACACTGCTGCAACCTTTTCTACATTTTCATCACCAGCAAAGTGTTTGTGCTCACAGTATGTCTGCACACGTGTGTTTCTTCATGCTTGTTTAGTAACACTTTGTCCATCGTACATATCCCCAAATTTTTTGTTGGTCATCAAAAGTGTCTGAACATGTGTGTAAAAAGTAAATAAAGCCTATAACATTTTGGATGGTGAACTTTCAGGGTAAGGAGTCAGAACTGAAAAACCTGGAGCTCGAAAGGGGGAATCTGGATGAGATGCTCTTTGAGTTAGTCCGAGAATCTGAGATGAAAAGCAGGGTGAGTGAGAAAAACCTCACTGTATCTGTTTACAACTATGCATTTTCCAAAAAAGAATGTGAACATTAAACACTCACATGGCTGTGTTTTAGGAGCCGGAGCAAGAAGCTTTTCTTTTCATTAAGCCACGACTGCTTTTGTGTGTGGAAGAATATTTTTGTAGAAATAAATAAAGCTGACAACATTTTTTTGTTGAACTTTCAGTCCTCTATCGCTGAAGCTGAGAAGAGAAATAAGATTACTCTAGAGTCCAACGCTCAGCTGGAGCACGAGAACTCCATCCTGATGGAGCAGCTAAAAACACTGCAGTGCTCATTGAAGAAGTTTGAGGAACAACTCTGTGAGGTCAATTTATTGAAGGTAATTGAGAAAAGCCTTGCATTAATATGTACTTTTCACCTATCATGTAAACATGAACAGAGTGTGCCGGGGCATATTAGAGGAGAATTTAACCTCATCAGCCAATAAACTGAATCTGGGGAGGATGTTTCTACATGACATTGACCTCAAACAGGTAACCAAAATAACTCAAGAAGGTTCAGCCTATCTACTCACTTGAATCCCACTGAAAATGTAATGAATTGAAGATGAATTGCCTAGAGGAATTGGACAAAACTGAACCACAATCCTGCAGAAAGCTGATCAGTTTTCACTGTATATGTCTCAAAGCTGCTTAGTGTATAAGTTTCATGGCTGCAATTGCTAACAATGGCTTTGCAACAGAGTATTAATGTTGGTAATTTGTGGTGTCTGAAAACCTTTTATCAATTTCATGCACTCAGGATACTCTGGAGCTCGAGAACTCCAACCTGAAGGACCAAGTGAAAACACTGAAAGGCACAGTGGAGAACTTGGAGGGGCAACTCCATGCGACCCAAATGATTTGTGAAGAGATACTGAACGTAAGTGAGAAAAGCCTTAATAACAATTTAGAGGTACACATAAAAAGAGATGTTTACAATCATATGGCCATAATACCCCATGGTTGCCTTCTAGGAGTGGGAAAGAGAGGAGTAAATACGTAATGTTGTGGATTTTAAACATTCATTTTGAAATCCAGAATTGGGTTTCCACTCATTGTTTCTCACTTGAGCTCATAATTGATCTCAGCCAGTTGACTTGTGGAGCTTTCTTAGCAAGCTTTATATCTAATATGACTGAGTAAGCTCGCTAATTGTCTTTCTAAACAACAATATTTATTCCAAATCATGGAACTCTTGTTCATAGTATAAAAGAATAGCCACCTAATAATATTTTATCATATTACTTTAGTGTTTGGGTTTCTTACATTACAGAAAGATCAGAAAAGATCAACGGACACACTCCCATAATCTACTACAAGCCACAAACCACTGACCAAAAAAATTGTGCACCTTTGATTCATATCTGCATTTGTATCTGACTTTGCATCTGTTCATTCTTAATAATTCATTTATATTCCATCTTTTGGTTGGTGAACTACCAGGGCTCTCTGGTGGAAGCTCAGGAGAATGCTCAGAATGCTCTGAACTCCATTGCTCAGCTAGAGAATGAGTTCACCCTGATGAAACGATTGAGAAGTCTGCAAGTCTCAGAAGAGGACTTTGTGCTACAGAGCTCTAGATCGCGCAGGATGTCACAAGACTCTTAAGGTAAATGAGAAAACTCTCCATTAAGCCATATTTTTTTAATAACACGAGGAGTATGCTTTTGCTGCCTGATGAATTGTACAACAGGCTGAACTCCTGATTCCCAATAACACTCCTGCTAACATTTTTTTGTTTTCTCTCTTTTTAAGATGGAATCATTGAAGTCAAAGAAGTGGAAAAAATAAAATCGTCAACAAAGATGCTGCACATCGTTTAATGTGATGAAAAAAAAAAAAAAAGAAATGAAACAAGAATTAAATAAAAGATGATATATGCAACATTTTTGAAATGTTTAGTTTGTATTAGGGTTGTCATGATACCATAAACATATCTTACAATTACTATACCAGCTGAAGTATCACGATACCATGCAATATTGTGTTAATTCATAAGTCAAATCTACAATATGAACCGAATTTACAGAAATACATAGACATAAATGAAAACAAACAAACCAATTTTTTTTCTGGATACTTTATTAATGAGAATGAATAACTATTGGCTACTGGAAGAACTCAAAAACAATCATGCAATTGGCAAGTAACTAATTCAATGTGCCCCATATTTCATCTGTTGTTCCCTAGAGCAATGAAATCATGCAAATGGAAACTGTCCTCAGAGTACTAAGAATGAACACATGAATCATATAAGAATGAGGAGCATGAATATCATGCACCAACAATGATATATGGTATACTATAGTACAGAATAGCATAGCACAGCACTGTACAAGTATAGTACAATATAAATAAATAAAAACTAGATAGGTAAATTTTGAGGACAAACTTTGATGTTGGCTTGACAAAGCCAGTCTGAAGGTTTAAAATAATTATCAGTTTGAAATGTGAAGGTAATGTGCCGTCTTAAGAAAGAAAGAGAGACTGTTAGATAGGGTGCCAATACTTGTAGAGTTGATTAGATAGATCAATAGATAGATAGCCAATACTTCTAGAGTTGGATAGATAGATAGATAGATAGATAGGGTGCCAATACTTCTAGAGTTGGATAGATTGGTTGGATAGATGTGGTGAGTTATGTAGCTTGAAAAGCTCTGGGAGGAGTAGCGTTTAGAAATTTGGGGCAATAATAAAAATTAATAATAATAATAATAACAACTAGATTTGACATTTTCTGAAGAAAATGTGAGGGGTGCTTGCCTGTGCAAAATTCAACACTTACATTACTGCATTACTGCACACTGAGTTGAGGGTATTGTCATCCCCCATAATGCAATTCTCCTCACTAAGCCGATCGTTTTGAGGTATGACATGGCTGCTGTAGTTTGGTGATTAGTTTATGCCTCTTTTGCTCCTCTAGACTCATCTTATATTAGTGCGGGTTGGGAATTCCGATGGGTAATTCCATGCGACGTGCACGTGGGATCAATTCCCAAATGAAAAACACTTGGACAGGTCATTCATGTCTCTGTCACTGATGGTGGGGGGGGTGTCCACATTTTCCTACTATTTTCAATGGAGCCGGAATAATGCCATTTACCAAACATTTACGGAGAAAATTCTGTACTAAATTCTGTCTACTCCATAAGACATGTGAGAGGACATGTGATACGAGCATGTCAGCCGAACCACGTCCGAGTTGTGACACCTGTGTTTTATTCACCATTCATTCTCTATGGGCCAAAAACGTGTGATTTTTTTTTTTTTTTGTCCGAGGTTCAAACATCGTAAGTTGGATCGCTTAAAAGTCATAGCACACCTCTCCTCAATAAGCCACTACGCTGAATCATTACACCATTTAAAGAGTGTAATGGATAACCTACACTATGCTGTCAGACTTCTCTAAGTAGTGCACCTTATAATAAAGCTATAAGCTACGGCTAGTTTTGTTTATTAAAAAAAAAAAAGAAAAGATGGAAGCTCTCATTGCTCGTCAAGGCATAAACTCGCTTGTATGCTGTGTATAAAAGTCACTCTGCACCTGTTTTGCCGTGCAGATTGTAAGAAGAGCGCGGCGGAGCTGGAGGAGGAACAGGCCCTGCTGGGCGAGGTGATGAAGGTGGTGGAGGAAAGAGATCGGCTGGTGAGCCTGCACGAGGAACAACGGCTGCAGGAGAAAGCCGAGGACCACGACCTCGAGAGCCTCATCCTCTCCAAGGGCTACCAGTTTCACTGGTCATGACCGACACACAGACAGACAGACAGACAGAGAGAGAGGGAGAGAGTCGAGTGCTGATTTATGGTGAAGATGAACACAAACTTGAATAAGCAGGGAAACATTCTAGCGCTCGTGAAAGTTTTTTAGATATATAAAGACACATACAATTTTTACAAGATTTTATTTCTGACTGAGCACTGATTTCACGTTATATCTTGCAGTAAAATAATCTTATTAAAGTCAGTGGGTTTCCCAAACCCCAAAACCAACACCCTGCTGCCTCGCTGCTGCTTCTTTTTAACTAAAAACCTTCCAAGACGTGCCTCATCGTAAGCCGTGAACGTCATTAATGAGTTATATTTATTTACAATAGGCTTCATTTCCGGTGAGTGACAGCCTTAACACACTAAAAAAAAAAACATGTAACACTAAAACACTACAACTGCCTACATTACTGTGTGTGCGGATAACTGTAGTCACGAGGGTGCATCAATACTGTACGTAACGTTGATGCTCTGGTTTGTACGTGTCCGTCAACTTGAATGTATAGTTTTAACAGTTGTATACAGTATGTTTCATGTTAATAACATTTATTTTTTCTGTTCTGTTGTTGA
>CM042547.1:4578867-4626367 GCA_023630585.1 Cranoglanis bouderius
TGTATGTATGTATGCGTGCGCGTGCATGTATGTATGTATGCGTGCGCGTGCATATATGTATGTATGTATGCGTGCGCGTGCATATATGTATATATGTATGCACGTACGTGTGCGCGTACGCGTGCATATATGTACGTACGTGTGCGCGTACGCGTGCATATATATATGTACGTACGTGTGCGCGTACGCGGGCATATATGTATGTACGTACGTGTGCGCGTACGCGTGCATATATGTATGTACGTACGTGTGCGCGTACGCGTGCATATATGTATGTACGTACGTGTGCGCGTGCATATATGTATGTACGTACGCGTGTGCGTGCATATATGTATGTACGTACGCCTGCGCGTGCATATATGTATGTACGTACGCGTGCGCGTGCATATGCGTATGTACGTACGCGTACGCGGGCATATATGTATGTACGTACGTGTGCGCGTACGCGTGCATATATGTATGTACGTACGTGTCCGCGTGCATATATGTATGTACGTACGCGTGTGCGTGCATATATGTATGTACGTACGCGTGCGCGTGCATATATGTATGTACGTACGCGTGCGCGTGCATATGCGTATGTACGTACGCGTGCGCGTGCATATATGTATGTACGTACGCGTGCGCGTGCATATATGTATGTACGTACGTATGTATGTGTGCGCGTGCATATATGGATGTGTGCGCATGCATATATGTATGTGTGTATGTATGTGTGCGCGTGCATATATGTATGTGTGTATGTATGTGTGCGCGTGCATTTATGTATGTGCTTATGTGTGCGCGGGCATGTATGTATGTATGTATGTGTGCGCGTGCATGTATGTATGTACGTATGCGTGCGCGTGCATTTATGTACGTATGCGTGCGCGTGCATTTATGTATGTACGTATGTATGTGTGCGCGTGCATATATGTATGTACGTACGTATGTGTGCGCGTGCATATATGTATGTATGTACGTGTGTGCGCGTGCATATATGTATGTATGTACGTATGTGTGCGCGTGCATATATGTATGTACGTATGCGTGCGCGTGCATATATGTATGTATGTACGTATGTATGTGTGCGCGTGCATATATGTATGTATGTATGTATGTGTGCGCGTGCATATATGTATGTATGTATGTGTGCGCGTGCATATATGTATGTATGTATGTGTGCGCGTGCATATATGTATGTATGTATGTGTGCGCGTGCATATATGTATGTGTGCGCGTGCATATATGTATGTATGTATGTTTGTGTGCGCGTGCATATATGTTTGTATGTATGTATGTGTGCGCGTGCATATGTATGTATGTACGTATGTGTGCGCGTGCATATATGTATGTATGTACGTATGTGTGCGCGTGCATATATGTATGTATGTGTGTGCGTGCATATATGTATGTATGTATGTATGTGTGCGCGTGCATATATGTATGTATGTACGTATGTGTGCGCGTGCATATATGTATGTATGTGTGTGCGTGCATATATGTATGTATGTATGTATGTGTGCGCGTGCATATATGTATGTATGTACTTATGTGTGCACGTGCGCGTGCATATATGTATGTATGTATGTGTGCGCGTGCATATATGTATGTATGTATGTATGTGTGTGTGCGCGTGCATATATGTATGTATGTGTGCGCGTGCATATATGTATGTATGTGTGCGCGTGCATATATGTATGTATGTACGTATGTGTGCGCGTGCATATGTATGTATGTACGTATGTGTGCGCGTGCATATGTATGTATGTACGTATGTGTGCGCGTGCATATATGTATGTATGTACGTATGTGTGCGCGTGCATATATGTATGTATGTGTGTGCGTGCATATATGTATGTATGTATGTATGTGTGCGCGTGCATATATGTATGTATGTACTTATGTGTGCGCGTGCGCGTGCATATATGTATGTATGTATGTGTGCGCGTGCATATATGTATGTATGTGTGCGCGTGCATATATGTATGTATGTGTGCGCGTGCATATATGTATGTATGTATGTATGTGTTTATACGCGTGCATATATGTATGTATGTGTGCGCGTGCATATATGTATGTATGTACGTATGTGTACGCGTGCATATATGTACGTATGTACGTATGTTTGCGCGTGCATATATGTACGTATGTACCTATGTGTGCGCGTGCATATATGTACGTATGTACGTATGTGTGCGCGTGCATATATGTACGTATGTACGTATGTGTGGGCGTGCATATATGTACGTATGTACGTATGTGTGCACGTGCATATATTTACGTTTGTATGTGTGCACGTGCGTGTGCATATATGTACGCGTGTATGTGTGCGCGTGCGCGTGCATATATGTACGTGTGTATGTGTGCGCGTACGCGTGCATATATGTATGTATGTATGCGTGCGCGTGCATGTATGTTGTATGTATGTATGCGTGCGCATGCATGTATGTATGTATGCGTGCGCGTGCATATATGTATGTATGTATGTATGTATGCGTGCGCGTGCATATATGTATGTATGTACATACGTGTGCGCGTACGCGTGCATATATGTATGTACGTACGTGTGCGCGTACGCGTGCATATATGTATGTACGTACGTGTGCGCGTACGCGTGCATATATGTATGTACGTACGTGTGCGCGTGCATATATGTATGTACGTACGTGTGCGCGTGCATATATGTATGTACGTACGTGTGCGCGTGCATACATGTATGTACGTACGTATGTATGTGTGCGCGTGCATATATGTATGTACGTACGTATGTATGTGTGCGCGTGCATGTATGTATGTATGTGTGCGCGTGCATATATGTATGTGTGCGCATGCATATATGTATGTGTGTATGTATGTGTGCGCGTGCATATATGTATGTGTGCGCGTGCATATATGTATGTGTGTATGTATGTGTGCGCGTGCATATATGTATGTACGTACGTATGTATGTGTGCGCGTGCATATATGTATGTACGTACGTATGTATGTGTGCGCGTGCATGTATGTATGTATGTGTGCGCGTGCATATATGTATGTGTGCGCATGCATATATGTATGTGTGTATGTATGTGTGCGCGTGCATATATGTATGTGTGCGCATGCATATATGTATGTGTGTATGTATGTGTGCGCGTGCATATATGTATGTATGTATGTGTGCGCGTGCATGTATGTATGTACGTATGTGTGCGCGTGCATGTATGCATGTGTGTACGTATGCGTGCGCGTGCATGTATGCATGTACGTACGTATGCGTGCGCGTGCATGTATGCATGTACGTACGTATGCGTGCGCGTGCATGTATGTATGTACGTATGCGTGCGCGTGCATATATGTATGTATGTATGTGTGCGCGTGCGCGTGCATATATGTATGTATGTACGTATGTATGTGTGCGCGTGCATATATGTATGTATGTATGTATGTGTGCGCGTGCATATATGTATGTATGTATGTGTGCGCGTGCATATATGTATGTATGTATGTATGTGTGCGCGTGCATATATGTATGTATGTATGTGTGCGCGTGCATATATGTATGTATGTGTGCGCGTGCATATATGTATGTATGTGTGCGCGTGCATATATGTATGTATGTATGTATGTGTGCGCGTGCATATATGTATGTACGTACGTGTGCGCCTGCATATATGTATGTACGTACGTGTGCGCGTGCGCGTGCATATATGTATGTACGTACGTGTGCGCGTACGCGTGCATATATGTATGTACGTACGCGTGCATATATGTATGTACGTACGTGTGCGCGTACGCGTGCATATATGTATGTACGTACGTGTGCGCGTGCATATATGTATGTACGTACGTGTGCGCGTGCATATATGTATGTACGTACGTGTGCGCGTGCATATATGTATGTACGTACGTATGTATGTGTGCGCGTGCATATATGTATGTATGTATGTGTGCGCGTGCATATATGTATGTGTGCGCGTGCATATATGTATGTGTGCGCGTGCATATATGTATGTATGTATGTGTGCGCGTGCATATATGTATGTGTGTATGTATGTGTGCGCGTGCATATATGTATGTATGTGTGCGCGTGCATATATGTATGTGTGCGCGTGCATATATGTATGTGTGTATGTATGTGTGCGCGTGCATATATGTATGTGTGTATGTATGTGTGCGCGTGCATATATGTATGTATGTACGTATGTGTGCGCGTGCATTTATGTATGTACGTATGCGTGCGCGTGCATATATGTATGTACGTATGTATGTGTGCGCGTGCATATATGTATGTACGTACGTATGTGTGCGCGTGCATATATGTATGTATGTACGTGTGCGCGTGCGCGTGCATATGTATGTATGTACGTGTGTGCGCGTGCATATATGTATGTATGTACGTATGTGTGCGTGTGCATTTATGTATGTTCGTATGCGTGCGCGTGCATATATGTATGTATGTACGTATGTATGTGTGCGCGTGCATATATGTATGTATGTACGTATGTGTGCGCGTGCATATATGTATGTATGTACGTATGTATGTGTGCGCGTGCATATATGTATGTATGTATGTGTGCGCGTGCATATATGTATGTATGTACGTATGTGTGCGCGTGCATATATGTATGTATGTGTGTGCGTGCATATATGTATGTATGTATGTATGTGTGCGCGTGCATATATGTATGTATGTACTTATGTGTGCGCGTGCGCGTGCATATATGTATGTATGTGTGCGCGTGCATATATGTATGTATGTGTGCGCGTGCATATATGTATGTATGTGTGCGCGTGCATATATGTATGTATGTGTGCGCGTGCATATATGTATGTGTGTGCATGCATATATGTATGTGTGTATGTATGTGTGCGCGTGCATATATGTTTGTGTGTATGTATGTGTGCGCGTGCATATATGTATGTGTGTATGTATGTGTGCGCGTGCATGTATGTATGTACGTATGTGTGCGCGGGCATGTATGTATGTACGTATGTCTGCGCGTGCATGTATGTACGTATGCGTGCACGTGCATTTATGTATGTACGTATGTATGTGTGCGCGTGCATATATGTATGTACGTACGTATGTGTGCGCGTGCATATATGTATGTATGTACCTGTGTGCGCGTGCATATATGTATGTATGTACGTGTGTGCGCGTGCATATATGTATGTATGTACGTATGTGTGCGCGTGCATATATGTATGTCCGTATGCGTGCGCGTGCATATATGTATGTATGTACGTATGTATGTGTGCGCGTGCATATATGTATGTATGAATGTATGTGTGCGCGTGCATATATGTATGTATGTATGTATGTGTTCACGTGCATATATGTATGTATGTATGTGTGCGCGTGCATATATGTATGTATGAATGTATGTGTGCGCGTGCATATATGTATGTATGTATGTATGTGTTCACGTGCATATATGTACGTATGTATGTGTGCGCGTGCGCGTGCATATATGTATGTATGTATGTATGTATGTGTGTGCGTGCATATATGTATGTATGTATGTGTGCGCGTGCATATATGTATGTGTGCGCGTGCATATATGTATGTGTGCGCGTGCATATATGTATGTGTGCGCGTGCATATATGTATGTATGTTTGTGTGCGCGTGCATATATGTTTGTATGTATGTATGTGTGCGCGTGCATATGTATGTATGTACGTATGTGTGCGCGTGCATATATGTATGTATGTACGTATGTGTGCGCGTGCATATATGTATGTATGCGTGTGCGTGCATATATGTATGCATGTATGTATGTGTGCGCGTTCATATATGTATGTATGTACTTATGTGTGCGCGTGCGCGTGCATATATGTATGTATGTGTGCGCGTGCATATATGTATGTATGTGTGTGCGTGCATATATGTATGTATGTATGTATGTGTGCGCGTGCATATATGTATGTATGTACTTATGTGTGCGCGTGCGCGTGCATATATGTATGTATGTATGTGTGCGCGTGCATATATGTATGTATGTATGTGTGTGTGCGCGTGCATATATGTATGTATGTGTGCGCGTGCATATATGTATGTATGTGTGCGCGTGCATATATGTATGTATGTACGTATGTGTGCGCGTGCATATATGTATGTATGTACGTATGTGTGCGCGTGCATATATGTATGTATGTACGTATGTGTGCGCGTGCATATATGTACGTATGTACGTATGTGAGCACGTGCATATGTATACGTATGTACGTATGTGTGCGCGTGCATATATTTACGTGTGTAAGTGTGCGCGTGCGTGTGCATATATGTACGTGTGTATGTGTGCGCGTGCGCGTGCATATATGTACGTGTGTATGTGTGCGCGTGCGCGTGCATATATGTATGTATGTATGCGTGCGCGTGCATATATGTATGTATGTATGTATGTATGCGTGCGCGTGCATGTATGTATGTATGCGTGCGCGTGCATATATGTATGTATGTATGTATGTATGCGTGCGCGTGCATGTATGTATGTATGCGTGCGCGTGCATATATGTATGTATGTACATACGTGTGCGCGTACGCGTGCATATATGTATGTACGTACGTGTGCGCGTACGCGTGCATATATGTATGTACGTACGTGTGCGCGTGCATATATGTATGTACGTACGTGTGCGCGTGCATATATGTATGTACGTACGTATGTATGTGTGCGCGTGCATATATGTATGTACGTACGTATGTATGTGTGCGCGTGCATGTATGTATGTATGTGTGCGCGTGCATATATGTATGTGTGGGCATGCATATATGTATGTGTGTATGTATGTTTGCGCGTGCATATATGTATGTGTGCGCGTGCATATATGTATGTGTGCGCGTGCATATATGTATGTGTGCGCATGCATATATGTATGTGTGTATGTATGTGTGCGCGTGCATGTATGTATGTGTGTATGTATGTGTGCGCGTGCATGTATGTATGTATGTATGTGTGCGCGTGCATGTATGTATGTACGTTTGTGTGCGCGTGCATGTATGTATGTACGTATGCGTGCGCGTGCATTTATGTATGTATGCGTGCGCGTGCATTTATGTATGTACGTATGTATGTGTGCGCGTGCATATATGTATGTACGTATGTATGTGTGCGCGTGCATATATGTATGTACGTACGTATGTGTGCGCGTGCATATATGTATGTATGTACGTGTGTGCGCGTGCATATATGTATGTATGTACGTATGTGTGCGCGTGCATATATGTATATCCGTATGCGTGCGCGTGCATATATGTATGTATGTATGTATGTATGTGTTCGCTTGCATATATGTATGTATGTATGTATGTGTGCGCGTGCATATATGTATGTACGTACGTATGTGTGCGCGTGCATATATGTATGTATGCACGTGTGCGCGTGCGTGTGCATATGTATGTATGTACGTGTGTGCGCGTGCATATATGTATGTATGTACGTATGTATGTGTGCGCGTGCATATATGTATGTATGTATGTATGTGTGCGCGTGCACATGCATATATGTATGTATGCACGTATGTATGTGTGCGCGTGCATATATGTATGTATGTATGTATGTGTGCGCGTGCATATATGTATGTATGTATGTGTCCGCGTGCATATATGTATGTATGTATGTGTGCGCGTGCATATATGTATGTGTGCGCGTGCATATATGTACGTGTGTATGTGTGCGCGTACGCGTGCATATATGTATGTATGTATGCGTGCGCGTGCATATATGTATGTATGTATGTATGTATGCGTGCGCGTGCATGTATGTATGTATGCGTGCGCGTGCATATATGTATGTATGTGTGTGTGCGCGTTTATTTATGTATGTACGTACGTGTGCGCGTACGCGTGCATATATGTATGGACGTACGTGTGCGCGTACGCGTGCATATATGTATGTACGTACGTGTGCGCGTGCATATATGTATGTACGTACGTGTGCGCGTGCATATATGTATGTACGTACGTGTGCGCGTGCATATATGTATGTACGTACGTGTGCGCGTGCATATATGTATGTACGTACGTGTGCGCGTGCATGTATGTATGTACGTACGTATGTATGTGTGCGCGTGCATGTATGTATGTATGTGTGCGTGTGCATATAGGTATGTGTGCGCATGCATATATGTATGTGTGTATGTATGTGTGCGTGTGCATATATGTATGTGTGCTCATGCATATATGTATGTGTGTATGTATGTGTGCGCGTGCATATATGTATGTGTGCGCGTGCATATATGTATGTGTGCGCATGCATATATGTATGTGTGTATGTATGTGTGCGCGTGCATATATGTATGTATGTATGTGTGCGCGTGCATGTATGTATGTACGTATGTGTGCGCGTGCATTTATGTACGTATGCGTGCGCGTGCATTTATGTATGTACGTATGTATGTGTGCGCGTGCATATATGTATGTACGTACGTATGTGTGCGCGTGCATATATGTATGTATGGACGTGTGCGTGTGCGCGTGCATATGTATGTATGTACGTGTGTGCGCGTGCATATATGTATGTATGTACGTATGTGTGCGCGTGCATTTATGTATGTACGTATGCATGCGCGTGCATATATGTATGTATGTATGTACGTATGTATGTGTGCGTGTGCATATATGTATGTATGTACGTATGTATGTGTGCGCGTGCATATATGTATGTATGTACGTATGTATGTGTGCGCGTGCATATATGTATGTATGTACGTATGTCTGCGCGTGCATATATGTACGTATGTACGTATGTGTGCGCGTGCATATATTTACGTGTGTATGTGTGCGCATGCATGTGCATATATGTACGTGTGTATGTGTGCGCGTGCGCGTGCATATATGTACGTGTGTATGTGTGCGTTTACGCGTGCATATATGTATGTATGTATGTATGTATGCGTGCGCGTGCATGTATGTATGTATGCGTGCGCGTGCATATGTGTATGTATGCGTGCGCGTGCATATGTGTATGTATGCGTGCGCGTGCATATGTGTATGTATGCGTGCGCGTGCATATATATATATGTATGTATGTATGCGTGCATATGTGTATGTATGTATGCGTGTGCGTGCATACATGTATGTATGTATGCGTGCGCGTGCATGTATGTATGTATGTATGCGTGCGCGTGCATGTATGTATGTATGCGTGCGCGTGCATATATGTATGTATGTATGTATGTATGCGTTCGCGTGTATGTATGTATGTATGCGTGCGCGTGCATATATGTATGTATGCGTGCGCGTGCATATATGTATATATGTATGTACGTACGTGTGCGCGTACGCGTGCATATATGTATGTACGTACGTGTGAGCGTACGCGTGCATATATGTATGTACGTACCTGTGCGCGTACGCGTGCATATATGTATGTACGTACGTGTGCCCGTGCATATATGTATGTACGTTCGTGTGCGCGTGCATATATGTATGTACGTACGTGTGCGCGTGCATATATGTATGTACGTACGTGTGCGCGTGCATATATGTATGTACGTACGTGTGCGCGTGCATATATGTATGTACGTACGTGTGCGCGTGCATATATGTATGTACGTACGTATGTATGTGTGCGTGTGCATATATGTATGTGTGCGCATGCATATATGTATGTGTGTATGTATGTGTGCGTGTGCATATATGTATGTGTGCGCATGCATATATGTATGTGTGTATGTATGTGTGCGCGTACATATATGTATGTGTGTATGTATGTGTGCACGTGCATATATGTATGTATGTATGTGTGCGCGTGCATGTATGTATGTACGTATGTGTGCGCGTGCATGTATGTATGTACGTATGTGTGCGCGTGCATGTATGTATGTACGTATACGTGCGCGTGCATTTATGTATGTATGCGTGCGCGTGCATTTATGTATGTACGTATATAATTGTGCGCGTGCATATATGTATGTACGTACGTATGTGTGTGCGTGCATATATGTATGTTTGTACGTGTGCGCGTGCGCGTGCATATGTATGTATGTACGTATGTTTGCGCTTGCATTTATGTATGTACGTATGCGTGCGCGTACATATGTGTATGTATGCGTGCGCGTGCATATGTGTATGTATGCGTGCGCGTGCATATGTGTATGTATGCGTGCGCGTGCATATGTGTATGTATGTATGCGTGCATATGTGTATGTATGTATGCGTGCGCGTGCATGTATGTATGTATGTATGCGTGCGCGTGCATGTATGTATGTATGCGTGCGCGTGCATGTATGTATGTATGCGTGCGCGTGCATATATGTATGTATGTATGCGTGCGCGTGCATATATGTATGTACGTACGTGTGCGCGTGCATATATGTATGTATGTATGTATGTGTGCGCGTGCATATATGTATGTACGTATGTGTGCGCGTGCATATATGTATGTATGTATGTGTGCGCGTGCATATATGTATGTATGTATGTGTGCGCGTGCATATATGTGTGTGCGCGTGCATATATGTATGTATGTATGTTTGCGTGCGCGTGCATATATGTTTGTATGTACGTATGTGTGCGCGTGCAAATGTATGTATGTACGTATGTGTGCGCGTGCATATGTATGTATGTACGTATGTGTGCGCGTGCATATATGTATGTATGTACGTATGTGTGCGCGTGCATATATGTATGTATGTGTGTGCGTTCATATATGTATGTATGTACTTATGTGTGCGCGTGCGCGTGCATATATGTATGTATGTATGTATGTGTGCGCGTGCATATATGTATGTATGTATGTATGTATGTGTGTGTGCGTGTGCATGTATGTATGAATGTGTGCGCGTGCATATATGTATGTATGTACGTATGTGTGCGCGTGCATATATGTACGTATGTACGTATGTGTGCTCATGCATATATGTACGTATGTACGTATGTGTGCGCGTGCATATATGTACGTATGTACGTATGTGTGCGCGGGCATATATGTACGTATGTACGTATGTGTGCGCGTGCATATCTTTACGTGTGTATGTGTGTATGTACGTGTGTATGTGTGCGCGTGCGCGTGCATATATGTATGTATGTATGCGTGCGCGTGCATATATGTATGTATGTATGTATGTATGCGTGCGCGTGCATGTATGTATGTATGTATGTGTGCGCGTGCATATATGTATGTATGTATGTGTGCGCGTGCATATATGTATGTGTGCGCGTGCATATATGTATGTATGTTTGTGTGCGCGTGCATATGTATGTATGTATGTATGTGTGCGCGTGCATATATGTATGTATGTACGTATGTGTGCGCGTGCATATATGTATGTATGTGTGTGCGTGCATATATGTATGTATGTATGTGTGCGCGTGCGCGTGCATATATGTATGTATGTATGTATGTATGTATGTGTGCGCGTGCATATATGTATGTATGTGTGCGCGTGCATATATGTATGTATCCCTCTAGAGGAGGTGTTTAGTAAGATGTCAATAAAAGTTTCTGACAACTATGTGCCTGAAAACACAGAGAGCCCAGGTAAAGTGTGGAAGGACTGATCCAGAGCGGACCAGCCCTCGGAGCAGATTGTTCATCTTTTCTATTTCAAGCCCAGAGCACGGATCCAGGACTTGGTGAGTACCTTCTCAATGATATGCTTTACTGGCGTACAAAAAGAGTTAGTGTAACTGGGTCACCACTTTAAGGTGGTTTTTTGCCTATATTAGGTAGAAATACTTCAAGATCTAAAACTATTTAGTATGAGATATGCACAAAAACAGAATAAATCAGGATGGGGCAAATACTTTTTCACATCACTGTATGTAGATTAAATATATAGTACCTTCTCTGCTCTAGGAGAGTTTCTTCTGTGTTACGCTGTGGATATGTTTGAAATGGCACATACTAGTATATTGTATACTACACCATTCCTCCAAGAAGTATCATTTGGTAAATTAGTCAAGTCATTACCTGTCAGTCAAATTCAGCTGTGGGCTTCTTAATTTCCTTAGAATTACACTATACTGTATTTTCATAGTAACTATGACTTAAAATGTATTAACATGTGAGTGACGCATGCTTTCACACCAATAGCATTTCACAAGAGAAATGCAATTGCAAATGGACTTTGTGTTTCCATTTGAAATTTGGCAGACACTGTACATTCGTGTAAATGAAAATGCAAACGGTAATACACGATTTGTATGTTCATTTGAATTACGTCACTATTTATGCGCCCACAACTAGGATGGCCAGGTTGTGTTCACCGAGTCTAAATGTTCAGGAGTTTAGGCTTGGTCACTGTGCTCAGGTATTCTGCCAGTTTATATTCTCTGTTTAGGGACAGATAACATTCTAATTTACTTTGTTGGGCTGCTGCTTCTGTCCAGTGGTTTAGATATTTTTCTTTTTGTGTTTTTAATAATTTGATTTGGTCTGTCTGGGGTTTTGGTCTGGGGTTTGGCTGGACATGTTTTAGATCGTAAAGTCAGCTTTAAGACCAGCTTGCTGAGGTGGCTTCTCTCTGGGGTTAGCTCTTGGTATCTCAGTGCTTTGCAATGGAGGGTCTCTGTATCACTATTTTTTAAGTGGGCATGGAATTTAATGGCTCTTTTTTATTTTAATTATTAGCGGGTACAGTCCTAATTCTGCTCTGCAGGCATTATTTGGAGTTTTTCATTGTACCCATAGTATATTTTTGCATATTCTACCTGTAGAGTCTCTACTGGGTGTTTGTCCCATTTACTGAACTCTTAGTTTGTAAGCGGACCCAGACCTCACATCCATAGGGCACAATGGGTTCAAGAACCGATTGAATTATTTTTAGCCAGATTCTGACTGGGATGTCAATTTTGATATTTTTCTTAATAGCGTAAAAAGCTCTTCATGCTTTTTCTCTCAGGGCGTTCACAGCCTTATTGAAGTTTCCTGTATTGTTGATGTTTATATCGAGGTATGTGTAGTTCTGAATGTGTTCAAGGGACATGTTGTCTAATTTGAAATTATGATGTTGGTCTTGACATCTGTGTCTTTCTCAGAATATCATTATTTTAATCTTTTTTGGGGTAACTGACAGAGCCCATGTCTGACAGAAGGTGTGCAGGAGGTCTAGATGCTGCTGTAGACCTTCTTTTGTGGGTGACAGCAGCACCAGATCATCTGTGAACAGGAGGCATTTGACTTCAGTGTCTAGTAGAGTAAGACTGGGAGCAGCAGACTGTTCCAGAGCCCTTGCTAGTTCGTTGATGTATATATTGAATAGAGTGGGACTCAAGCTAAAGCCCTGCTTCACTCCCAGACTCTGAAGGAGGAAATCTGTGTGTTTGTCACCAATTTTAACTGTGAATTGGTTGTTTGTGTAGATATCGTATGTTTTTCCTCCGCACTGCATCAACTGGAGTAAGCGTCCCTCATGCCAAATTGAGTCAAAAGCTTTGTTTGAAGTCAACAAAGCATGAGAAGTTTCTACTTTTGTTTTGGTTGATTTGCTTGTCGATTAGGGTTTGATGAGTGATATTTTGGTTGGAAGCCAATTTGGCATTTACTCAGGACATTTCTGTAAGTGAGAAAATGGAGGAGTCTGCTGCTTAAGATGTTGTAGCTGCTTTGTGCACAGTTATCGGTAAAAGGTATGAAGTGTCACCTCTTTTTAAAACCTTTCTGCAAATTTAACTTAATATAAGAATGTTGTATTGGGTTTAGAGGGTGTGTTGAAAATTAATTTAATGACATGATACTTTGCACTGAGTGTTGGAGTCTCACGCTGCTGAACCCTTTCATGCAGTGTCCACACTTATGGTCAGTCAGTTTAGGGCTCTTATATATATATATATATATATATATATATATATATATATATATATATATATATATATATATATATATATATATATATATATATATATATATATTAGTATAAAATGTAAATCACCTCCAAATCAAGAGTATTACTGTAAATGAACATAAAAAGCTACATGTCTGTAGCTCTATCTTTATTATATATCTATATACAAATTTTTATTACCAAAAATGTAAAAAGTAAAAATCTCCTTAAATTTTTGAAAATTAGAATTGTTTTTTTGTTGTTGTTGTTGTTTCATGTTTTGTATTTTAAAACTATTGTTGTTTTTAAAACTAGTGTTATTTTGGGGAAGATTTTTTTTTTTTTACCTCCTTGTGTCATGGTCTGTGTAATCCTGATCTGTGTATTTTTTTTTATGTTCAGGAATGATATTTTCTAATGTTTTTGTCTTCAACATTACATATTTTAAACGTGAAGGTACATTTTTTTGGATGTTTGAATATTTAATTTTAATTTTATTATTATTTCAGGCATACTATTTTAGCCTTTTTTACTCATGGGCAATCCATTTACTTTTTAATACAAATAATATTTAGACCTAATCATGCAATTTTAAGCAAGAAAAAAAAAATCCAAAAGAATCTGGATCTGTGTATAAAGAATTTATGCATGGAAGGGTTAAGTTTCTGGCTGTGGTCTCAACATTAGACACTCTGAGTTTCTTCATTTTAGTGTTAATTTTGTCAGCAATTGTTGTAAGTCTTAGTTTTAGTCCTGTGTCAAATGTCCTCAATAGTTTTATCATATTTAGTGAACCTTTTTATAGTCAAGATTTTGTTGACTAAAAGTCTGGGCATCCTGGTCAAAGAAAACTGTATTCTGAAAATCGTATTTCAGTCTAGTTTTAGTCAATGAAAACTGGTGACATTTTAGTCACTGACAACTGTAGACATTTTTAGCCATAAGATTATTATGGATTAACATTTCAGTCAATCTAGTCTAGCCAGCGGTGGAAATGGCTGAGATACAATGGGGGGGACTCTTTTTTGGCTTTATATATATATATATATATATATATATATATATATGACACTTTTCAGACTAAAAAACACAGTGAAGCTCTGGGTTTTGCTGCAAAAATAAGAAGCAAGTGAAAGTCAAAGATATGATATGCTCTCAAGAAGTCAGTGGCAGTTAGGCAGAGTGATTGAAACTGTCTCAGAGAGTGATGGACTTGTTAGGTGAGTGAACGTACAAGTAGGAGAAAGAAAACTCGCTAGCAAACATGGTCAACCCTCCAAGCCCACAATCATTGAAAGGCCCATCCAGAAATTGGTAGTTCTTGAAGAAGAGTGACTGACTTGGGTGATACCGTCACATCAGACCAAGTAATTATTTCTGAAATGCTTTCTAGTCATTCCATACATTCACCACCAGGGGTGGTGGTAGATCAGTGGTTAAGTTGGGCTACGGATTGAAAGGTTGTGAGTTCAAATCCCAGCAATGCCAAGTTGCCACTGTTGCGCACTTGAGCAAGGCCCTTAACCCTCAACTGCTCCCCAGGCGCCGCAGCAAAAATGGCTGTCCACTGCTCCGCGTGTGTGTGTGTGTGTGTGTGTGTGTGTGTGTGTGTGTGTGTGTGTGTGTGTGTGTGTGTGTGTGTGTGTGTGTGTTCACTACTCACAACTCCTAATGTGTGTGCACTAACTTAGATGGGTTAAATGCAGAGGACAAATTCCAAGTATGGGTTACCATACATTGGCCTTCACGTCACTTTCATTAAACTGAAAGCCGGTCATGTTATAGTTCAAAATCATGTTCTGTTGATTCATCATACCATGATTGGTGGGATTGTAAATGACCGCAAAATGGGTGTGTCACTTTAAATTAGTTTGAGCATGTCACATGCTTTATCCAGTAGGGGGAGTAATGCAAATTAGTCAGAGCCAAGTTTCATGTTCATCCATAGTTCATGAAGACAAATTAAGTTTATGGTGAACGGTGCTTTGATTCTTGATTCAACTTAGTACCCTTTGGTAAAGAGGAGCGAGGTATGTGATGTAGACCTGTTACGTGTTGTCGTTTATTTCAGTATCATATGTGCTCGTTTGTATGTATATGTTGATTGTTGAGCTCTGGTTGTTAGTTTGTCATTTCAAGTTGTTATTTATTTATTTTTATCTGTTTCTTTGTAAATGTGTACTTTGTTTCTCGTATTTTTCTGTGTACAAGATGTATTTATTGAGTTTGTGATTTCTCTCTGTAGTTTCACGGTGCTACGCGGTTAAAGTTTTAACGGTGCTCTTCCCGAGCGAAATAAAAGAAAGAAGCATCTGTCAGAAACTCTGTGTCTCATTTATTGGAACCAAAGGGCAGCTACATGCATCTTGGCAGGTGTACAAAGTAGTATCTCACACTAACCCATGACACAATCTTAAACAGATGCACATTAAGTGAAAGCTGCATCAAAAAAAAAAAAACCCTTCCAATCAGCCTACAAAGCATGTCTTTGGACTGAGGGAGGAAGCTTTGGTCCTATGGCCACTGGCCTATGTAGAGTGGCCACACTGCATTTGTGTGCTTCTGTGGGAATGAGTCTTTGTGTTATCTACAAACTCAGTGCTGGAATATGCACACCACAGTGTCATGCCTGGTTTGAGTATGAATGTTGCACAAATTAGTTAAACAGTTGTATGTATAAATGATATCCCTGATTTTCAGATTCACAATATGGCTCGGCGTGTTGCTGTGATTGGAGGAGGAAGCGCTGGACTGACCTGCATAAAGTGCTGCTTGGATGAGGGTCTGGAGCCAGTGTGTTTTGAGAGCAGCACTGACATTGGAGGACTCTGGAGGTTTAAGGTGAGATGTTTTGCAGGAGAAATTAGACTAGATTTTTAATAAAACCCTGCTTTATGCAAAATTTCATCACAGTACAGGCAACTACAGAAATAATGGGAACACTTGAATAAATGAGTATGTATCTCAATGGAGCATCTAAACATTACACACTGTCTTCGCAGCATCATCAAGATTTGGGACTTTCCAAAACAATCTCTGTCATTGGAACACATTTTATCTAAGAGACAAGACATGGAAACAGGGAACATCAGAATCAAGTAAACACAGTTCAGAACTACAATCAGAAACTTGCAAAATAAGGCAAACACATGAGAATTGGGTAAATACAGTACAGTGGTAAATTTTCCACAAAGCAGGTGAAATTAGCAAAGCAAAAGCAAAGCTGGCCTTTTGTGTACGGGACATACACAGTCAGCCAGGGTGCCATCATTATTCTTTGCAGAAGATGGCAGTCTCTGAAGAACTGCAAGAAGCCAGTTCCTGAGCAACCCCATCATATGTTGCACATCCAAGAGGAAATGATTTGTACAACAGTGGGGTATAGAAAAGAATCACCCCCTTTAAAATGATCACATTTTGTTGCTTTTCAGCCTGAAATGAAGACGGACACAGTTTTTGTTTTATCCAGCTGTATTTACTCAGTGCAACTTATAACATCCAAGTGAAAGATATAACACCAACATGTCAGAAAACATTTTTAAAAAATAAAAAAAACAGAATCACTGACTCTGTTAAGGATCACCCCCCCCCCCCCTCCTAAAAATGACTTGTAAACTCAATCAGGTGTAGCTAATCACCTTCTCAATGGCACACAAAGCCATTTGACTTTCAACTGTGATCAGCTGTGGTCATTTTGATTAGCTCAGCATGAAAAGAGCTTTCCTGGAGCATTTTGTAGTACAACTGAAGCAAACAATCAACTATGGGTGGCAAGGCACTGTCAAAAGATCTCCGGGATAAAGTTGTGGACAGGCACAAGTCAGGAGATGGATACAAAAAAAATTCAAAGGCTTTATCAATGCCTAGAAGCACAGTGAAGTCTATTATTAAGAAGTGTAAGGTATTTGGTACAACACAGACCCTCCCTGGATCAGCACGTCACTCCAAACTGGATGAAAGAGCCAGGAGGAAACTGGTTAGAGAGGCTACCAAGAGGCCTACAGCAACTCTGAAGCAGTTGCAGGAATTTATGACAGAGTGGTCATTGTGTGCATGTGACAACAATATCACAAATTCTCCACAAATGTGGCTTGTATGGGAGGGTTGCAAGAAAAAAGCAACCCGCGACTGAGCTTTGCCAAAACGCACCTTGAAGATTCTGAGGCCACATGGAAAAAGGTGTTATGGTCAGATGAGACTAAAATTGAATTATTTGGCCTCAACACCAAACGATATGTCTGGCGGAAATCCAATACAGCTCAACATCCAAATAACACCATTCCTACAGTAAAGCATGGAGGTGGTAATATCCTGTTATGGGGGTGTTTCCCTGCAGCAGGGACTGGAGCACTTGTCAGGAAAGAAGGAAAATGGATGGGGCGAAATACCTTCAAATTCTTGAGGAAAATCTGCTGCCCTCTTCCAGAAAGTTGTCAATGGGAAGAAGATTTACCTTCCAACATGACAATGACCCAAAGCACACAGCAAAACTGACCACACAGTGGTTGAAGGAGAAAAAGATGAATGTCCTTGCATGGCCTAGTCAGAGCCCAGACTTAAACCCCATTGAAAATCTGTGGAATGACTTGAAGACTGCAGTCCACAAACGGTCACCATCAAATTGAACTGAACTTGAGCAGTTCTGCAAAGAAGAGTGGGCAAATATTGCAAAGTCTAGATGTGCAAAGTTAGTAGAGACATATCCCAACAGACTAAAGGCTGTAATAAAAAAAAATAAGGCAAATTAAAGCAAGGGGATGATCCTTTTTCCAACTCAGTGATTCTGCTTTTTATTTATTTTTTTTTTTCTGACATGTTGGTGTTATATCTTTCACTTGGATGTTATAAGTTGCACTGAGTAAATACAACTGGATAAAACAAAAACTGTGTCCGTCTTCATTTCAGGCTGAAAAGCAACAAAATGTGATTATTTTAAAGGGGGGTGATTCTTTTCTGTACCCACTGTATGTATTCAACCAGGTATGACATTGTGGTGTGTATATTCCAATAGTTTGTAGGTAACACAAAGACCCATTCCCACAGATGCAAACCTAGTGCATCTAGCACGAGGATGTGTTTTTGATAGAGACTCTAAAGCACTTCTATAATTCTCTGGATAAGGGTGTCTTCTAAATGCTGTAAAAGTAATAAAAATTAGCAATTTAGACTCGACAGTATATTCCAGATATAAAAGTGCAGTAATCCATGCAAATTGTATGATTTGAAGTCAACCTAGTCGAGGTTTACATTAGTTAGTCTTCTTATGTGTAAATTTAAACACACTCAGGAGCACGAGTAGGATACGAGTGTCCCCCCCCCCCCCAAATTTTACAGGATTTTTAAGAATACCAATTTTCTTGTGTGAATGCTAATATGACCGATTTGCAAATTTGTAGGTATGCAGCTTGATAAATGAGGCATGTGGCCAAAGCTGAGGTGCAGAAGGTGCTAAAGAAACTTCAAGGCCAGCAGGAAGGTTTTGTGATGGAGCCCTCCACTTAATGTGCACATGAAGACAGTAAACAGGAGGAAGATGATACCATAGGACAAAAGAGGCTAGGCTACTGCAGAGTCCATAATATCTAGGGGCCCTGAAGCAACAAGGATGGCATATATCTCGTAGAGACGTCAGACCAGTAACAGAGACAGGACCTGGGACAGACACAGGAACAGAGCACTAGACAATAACTAGACAATAAGTTACTACAATCTGCACCCAGAACTGAGCCAGAGGCTAATGGTATGTGTACATGGTAGGGATGGGTGATATGGACTTAAAACTATATCACGATAGTTTCTAGTATTTATTGCGATAACGATATCAGTGACTATATAAATATAGTACCATTCACCACTGTTTTTGGCTACAAGTGATAGCTGCATGCAGTCTTGAGAGCCTCACAAACACAAACATTGATCTAAAAGTAAAACTTACCCATCATCAGATAGGCTCCTAAAATCTACCACTTACATAAAAGAGTAAAAAAATCCAAACACCAGGCTTCTCGTTTAGCGATAAACTCCTCCTTAGCTCCACGTCTGCCATACTTGTTTTCGCTCTGCACGTGAGCTGCGAATGGACCATCACACACAGAAATACGTCATCAACTAGGCTTTATCATTATTATCGTGGGAAGACTAATTCTTATTGTGGGGAGAATTTCCAACGGTATATCGCCAATGATAAAATATCTCCCATTCCTAGTACATGGTGCCCTACAATTCTTATATCCCATTCAGGGTGTATTTTTGCCTTGCACCCAGAGCTCCTGGGATAGGTTCCTGATCCACCAAGATCCAGTCCTGATCAGAACAAAGTAGTTACTGAAGATGAATGAATGATTTGTTGTGTCATGTACATGCTGTAATTCATTAAAAAGTCCACAAAAACTCTCATCTGGAAATATAAGATGGCCTGAGTTGCATATTGCACTCTTATGCAATATAAAGTGCAAAGGCCATTACTGTGAATGATTAATGAAGGATACATTGTGCAAAACTAGTTTATGATCTACATTTTCTAGTAATATAGTACTATCCTTGATAACAGGGTACTGGAGCTTCAGAGTGCATTCCCTGTCAGGCTCAGAACGTGGGATAGCACACATGTAGGACACTGGAGTAGAGGCAGGAAGAACTACTTTTCTGAAGTCAGGGCAAGAGAAACCAAATCCACATCAACTGTATACTGACACACCAGAAACCGTAGCCAGATGGCACCAGGAATGGCCTCAGACACCAGAATCAATGCAGAGAATTGAAAATCCACAAAAAAAAAAAAAAAAAGATGAATGGAAATGGAAGAAGGGACTTGCAGGGTTGCAGAGGCATGAAGAATTTGATTGGCTACAGTCCAGTAGATTAGAGTAGGAGGACTGATGTAGCAAGACTTTGAAATCTTCTCTAGCTAATGGACCAAACCTGGTACAAAAACCCTGCTTTTGTCAATGTTTGCCAGTCCCCAAATGGTATTTTACACCCACAACTGAGCTTCAATAACTTTTTACATGAGCTTCAAAGGAGAGATTGGAGTCAACCAAATACACCAAGTTCTTTCACTGCTGCACATGATGTACTGTATCTTCTAGCTGCATGAGGTCCTAGTACAAGTACTTCTGTCTTGTCAGAATTAAGTAGAAGGAAGTTAATAAGCATCCAGTCTCGAATGTCCTTTACACATTCCTCAACTTTGTTAAGCTGGTGTCAGTCATCTGGCTTTGCTGAAACAGCATAACATTGGAAGCTAATAAGATGTTTACAAATAATTTTACCCAGAGGTAGCTTATATGGAGAAAAAAAGCAATGGGCCTAAAACAGAACCTTGTGGAATACCTTAGTATGCATAGAGAAGTCAGTATTCAATAAATGTTATTCCTGTGCAACTGATGTGCTGCAACCTTTTCTGGGATCTTGGAAATAAAAGGGAGGTTTGAAATTGGCCTATACTTGGACAGCTGATAGGGGTCGAGGTCAGATTTTTTAAATCAGGGGTTTGATAACTGCTAGTTTAAAGGATTTAGGTGCATAGCCAGTGCTAAGGGAAGAACTGATTATTTTTTAGAAGAGGTATTGATCTGAGATAGCTTCAGACTATGGAAGTGTGACTATATTTTCTATATTTAATACGATTGTTCCCTGGTGGACTAGTGGCAAGCATGCAGCCATTCCCGGTCAGGGAACCAACCCCAGCCACTGGAAGGTTTCACGAGTCAGTGCACTCTCAGTGCTGGTCCCAAGACCCGAAAATGGGGAGGATTGCTCCAGGAAGGGCAAACTTGTGCCAGAATCAAAATATGCGGACAGGTGATGCGCTGTTGCAACCCCAAATGGGAGCAGCCGAAAGAGGGGGGGGATCAGAATGTTAGTATTACATCAAGAGTTTGACCACCATTATGAGTGGTCATCCTATTATGTTCTGATTGACCCTTACAGAATCTAGAATGGACATAAACACTGTTCTCAGAGGGTCTTCCAGGTTATCAAAATGAATATTGAATTCTCCAACTATTAATGTTTTGTCTAAAGAAACAACCATGTATGAGATGAAATCTGCAAATTCACGAAGAAATTCAGAATGCGGCCCTGGGAGTCTGTAAATAATAATTAGTGGAATCGACTGAAATATCACCTAAAAATACCGCCATTCTTTGTGCTGTACACAACATCAAGTGGCACACATACAGTGCCCTCCACTAATATTGGCACCCTTGGTAAATATGAGCAAAGAAGGCTGTGAAAAATTGTCTTTATTGTTTAACCATTTGATCTTTTGTTAATAAAATTCACAAAAATAATCTGTTCTCAAACAGTTGCAAACAAAACACAGGTTTATCCAAAAAAAAAAAAAAAAATCTTTGTTAAATATCACCCCACAGGTTTTCTATGGGTTTCAAGTCAGGGTACTGGGATGACCAGGGCAGTGCCTTGATTTTGTGATCAGTAAACCATTTTTGTGTTGATTTTGATGTACGTTTTGGATCATTGTCCTGCTGGAAGATCCAACCACGGCCCATTTTCAGTTTTCTGGCAGAGGCAGTCAGGTTTTCATTTAATATCTGTTGATATTTGATAGTCCATGATGCCATGTATCCTAACAAATTGTCCAGGTCCTCTGGAAAAACAGCCCCAAAACATTAAAGAGCCACCACCATATTTAACCGTGGGCATGAGGTACTTTTACATATGGCTACCTCTCTGTGTGCACCAAAACCACCTCTGGTGTTTATTGCCAAAAAGCTCTATTTTGGTTTCATCTGACCATAGAACCCGATCCCATTTGAAGTTCCAGTAGTGTCTGACAAACTGAAGTTTGTTTTTGGATGAGAGTAGAGGCTTTTTTCTTGAAACCCTTCCAAACAACTTGTGGTACTGTAGGTGACTTCGGATTGTAGTTTTGGAGACTTTCTGACCCCAAGACTCAACTAACTTCTGCAATTCTCCAGCTGTGATCCTTGGAGATTTTTTGGCCACTCGAACCATCCTCTTCACAGTGCGTTGAGACAATATAGACACACGTCCAATTCCAGGTTGATTCATAACATTTCCAGTTGACTGGAACTTCTTAATTATTGCCCTGATGGTGGAAATGGACATTTTCAACGCTTGTGCTATTTTCTTATAGCCGCTTCTGTGAAGCTCAGCAACCTTTTGCCGCACATCACAGCTATACTGAACAAAATTATAAACACAACACTTTTGTTTTTGCCCCCATTTTTCATGAGCTGAACTCAAAGATCTAAGACTTTTTCTATGTACATACAAGGCCTATTTCTCTCAAATATTGTTCATAAATCTGTCTAAATCTGTGTTAGTGAGCACTTCTCCTTTGCCAAGTGTTAGGTTTTCTCTTCTCCAGCCCTCGCTACGCTACAAAGAGTGGCAAGTGGCGTGCTTCCGCATTCCACTGCGCGCTTCCCAGCGCTATTAAAAAAAACCCTCCGATGGACATTCCATTCACAAAGACTCTCGTTTTGCTTACTTCTGCCATATGCTCCTTTGTTTTTGTGTTGCGTCATGTCTCTGCCCCCGTTTCCTCATTGGTTCGCCTTTTAACAGATGATTATCGTGTCCAGGTGTCGCTCGTTTAATCTTGTTCTGTTTGAATGAACTCTGCTACTTAAATCCCTGTCTGTGTCCGCTTCGTCGCGGAGTATTATATTGGAATTTGTTAAGGGATGATCTAGTATTGATTTAGATGTAACTGAAAGTGTTTAAAATATAATTAAAGATAGCGACGAAGCAAAGAGCTTTCTCTGTTTTTTGTTTACCAGGCGTTCCCTGGTCCTAGCGTTTTTTCTGATATTTTTGTTTACCCGGCATTCCCGGGTTCTTGGATTCATGTCTCGTTACTTCCTGGATTTTTGCCCTGTAAGCCTTTGGATTACTGTTTCATGATTTCTGGATTTTTGCCCTGTAAGTGTTCGGATAAGTGACTAACCTGTTTGGAATTACTGCCTTAGCGTGTTTTGGGATCTTTGTCTCGTTTAATTTTGGACTTTTGTGTGACTGTCCCCTTTCCTTTGAATGTTCCTTTTATTTGCACTGTGCCTAATAAACTGACCACTTTCCCCTGCGTGTGCATCCTGTTTCCCTTCTAACCCCAGTGTCGTAACACTGAGATAATCCATCCACCTCACAGGTGTCGCATATCAAGATGCTGATTAGACAGCATGATTATTGCACAGGTGTGCTTTAGGCTGGCCACAATAAAAGGCTACTCTAAAATGTGCAGTTTTATCACACAGCACAATGCCACAGATGCTGCAAGTTTTGAGGGAGCGTGAAGTTAGCATGCTGACTGCAGGAATGTCCACCAGAGCTGTTGCCCGTGAATTGAATGTTCACTTCTCTACCATAAGCCGTCTCCAAAGGCATTTCAGGGAATTTGGCAGTACATCTGTCCGGCCTCACAACCGCAGACCACATGTAACCACACCAGCCCAGGACCTCCACATCCAGCATCTTCACCTCCAAGATCGTCTGGGACCAGCCACCCGGACAGCTGCTGCAACAATCGGTTTGCATAACCAAAGAATTTCTGCTATTCTGTCAGAAACCGTCTCAGGGAAGCTCATCTGCATGCTTGTCGTCCTCATCGGGGTCTCAAACTGACTGCAGTTCATCGTCGTAACTGACTTGACTGGGCAAATGCTCACATTTGATGGCGTCTGGCACTTTGGAGAGGTGTTTTCTTCATGGATGAATCCCGGTTTTCACTGTACAGGGCAGATGGCGTCGTGTGGGTGAGCGGTTTGCTGATGTCAGCGTTGTGGATCGAGTGGCTCATGGTGGTGGTGGGGTTATGGTATGGGCAGGTGTATGTTATGGACAACGAACACAGGTGCATTTTATTGATGGCATTTTGAATGCACAGAGATACCGTGACGAGATCCTGAGGCCCATTGTTGTGCCATTCATCCACGACCATCACCTCATGTTGCAGCATGATAATGTACGGCCCCATGTTGCAAGGATCTGTACACAATTCCTGGAAGCTGAAAACATCCCAGTTCTTGCATGGCCAGCATACTCACCGGACATGTCACCCATTGAGCATGTTTGGGATGCTCTGGATCGGCGTATATGACAGCATGTTCCAGTTCCTGCCAATATCCAGCAACTTCGCACAGCCATTGAAGAGGAGTGGACCAACATTCCACAGGCCATAATCAACAACCTGATCAGCTCTATGCGAAGGAGATGTGTTGCACTGCGTGAGGCAAATGGTGGTCACACCAGATACTGACTGGTTTTCGGACCCCCCCGGACCCCCCAATACAGTAAAACTACACATTTTAAAGGGGCCTTTTATTGTGGCCAGCCTAAAGCACACCTGTGCAATAATCATGCTGTCTAATCAGCATCTTGATATGCCACACCTGTGAGGTGGATGGATTATCTCGGCAAAGGAGAAGTGCTCACTAACACAGATTTAGACAGATTTATGAGCAATATTTGAGAGAAATAGGCCTTTTGTGTACATAGAAAAAGTCTTAGATCTTTGAGTTCAGCTCAAAAAATGGGGGCAAAAACAACAGTGTTGCGTTTATAATTTTGTTCAGTATATATTCCATGGTCTTATCCATTGTTATGAATGACTAAGGGAATTTTGCCTATTTGTTACCTCATATTTATACCCCTGTGAAACAGGAAGTCATGGTTGAACAGTTTCCTGTTCCTAGCCACCCAGGTGTACTAAAACAAATTAAAAAAAATAAAAGGTAAAATATCAGTGGGAATATACTTCAAATATATTTTTCTAATATGAATTCATAGAAGTGCCAATAATTGTTTAACAAAGATATTTTTTTTATAAACCTGTGTTTTGTTTGCAGTAAACCTGATTGCCTCTTCCAGAAAGCTTAAAATGGGCTGTGGTTGGATCTTCCAGCTGGACAATGATCCAAAACATACATCAAAATCAACACAAAAATGGTTTACTGACCACAAAATCAAGGTCCTGCCCTGGCCATCCCAGTCCCCTGACTTGAAACCCATAGAAAACCTGTGGGGTGATATTTAACAAAGATTTGTTTTTTTTTGGATAAACCTGTGTTTTGTTTGCAATTGTTTGAGAACAGATTATTTTTGTGAATTTTATTAACAAAAGATCAAAAGATTAAACAATAAAGACAATTTTTCACAGCCTTCTTTGCTCATATTTACCAAGGGTTCCAATATTAGTGAAGGGCACTGTACAACCTCTGTACTAAAAAAAAAGTATCCATTGCTACCCACTAGTCCTACATTAGTGTTGCTGTGCTTTTTTGCATGTGCAGGAGACACCAGAGGCTGAACGCGCCAGCATGTACCGCTCACTGGTTGTAAATACCTCAAAAGAGATGATGTGCTTTAGTGATTTCCCCATGCCAGCACGCTATCCGAACTACATGCACCACTCCCTGCTGCTGAACTATTTACGGCTGTATGCTGAGCATTTTGACCTGCTCAAGTACATTCACTTCCAGGTTATCATTAGTTATTTCTTTGTTTCATTTTTCTTTTTTGCACTTAGATGTTACTACGCATATGCAAAAGATAATGTGTGTATGTTTCAGACAACAGTACTCAGTGTGAGACAGAGGCATGACTTCTCTCACACAGGACAGTGGGAGGTGGTAACTGAGAACAGAGTTGGACACAAAGAAACACAGGTCTTTGATGGGGTGCTTGTGTGTTCGGGACACTTCACACACCCTGTTACACCCCTCTCAGCGTTTCCTGGTATAATCATACTACCACTCTTCATACCTGTAAAGCACACTGACTTCAAAATCAGTCTTATTTTTGTCCATTTAATTTTTTTCTGATTTAGGAATAGAAACATTTCCAGGGAAGTGCTGCCACAGTTGGGAATATAAGGATCCACATTCGTTCCATGGGAAGAGGGTGGTGGTTATTGGCATTGGCAACTCTGGTGGAGACATTGCTGTGGAGATCAGCAGAGTGGCAGAAAGAGTAAGCACAATCAGAGAACTGATCAGCACACACTCCTGTACACTTCTGGTTTTCCAGACACTGGTTAAAACAAATAACAGACAAAAGGTTTTTATTGAAATGAAATGAATCTCTATTTGTACAGCTAGTCTGTCACTCAGAAACCAGCCATCTGTTCATTCATAATATATTATTCCCCATATTATTTCCATTAAAGACTAATGGTAGGTTATCATTTAACATTGTGGACTACACCGATGAGCCAAAACATTAAGTCACTCTCAGATGAAGCAAGTAACATTGACTATCTTGTATTAATGATGCATGTCATGGCCTGGGATATATTAAATGGTAAGCAAATATTCAGTACTCATAGTCAACCTGTTGGATGTGGGAGAAATGGGCAGTCGTCAAAACCTGAGTGCTAAATCATTATGGCCAGACAACTGGATCAGAGCATGTCCGAAAAGGCAAGGCTTATGGGGTGTTCCCGGTCAGCAGTGGTGAGTACTTACTGACAGTGATCTGAGGAGGGACAAACCACAAACCAGCACCAGGGTACTGGGTGCCCAGTGCTCATTGATGCGCAAGGGCAACAAAGGCTATCCAGTGTGGTCCATACCAACAAAAGCGCTACAGTCACAGAAATGTTTTAAAGATGGTTACAGGAGAAATCTGTCACAACACACACATTGCATCTCACCCTGCTGCATATTGGGTTGCCTAGCCACAGACCAGTCAGAGTTGCTAACCCCTTACTAACCCCTGTTCTCCATCGAAAGCAGATTCAGTGTGCATGCAAGAGTCAGAAGCAATGGAAGGAGCAATAGAAGAAGGTTGCCTGGTCTGATGAGTCCCTATTTCTTTCACATAACATGGACAGCCGGGTACGTGTGTGCCATTTAACTGGGGAAGTCATGGCACCAGGATGCACTGTGAAAAGAAGACAAGCAATGTTCTGCTAGGAAACGTTTGGTCCTGGCATCCATGTAGATGTCACGTGGCAAACCAACAGCATGTTAGGCAGATCATCTTAATGTTTTGGCTCATCTGTGTTAGTGCTCTTTTTTTATTGTGCCTACAAACGCATCCATACCATAATCTAATTTAACATTTTGTTTCCTATATATTTTTACCTGAAAGACTTTTCTGAGCATGCGTGAAGGAGCATGGGTTGTAAGCCGTTTGTCTACTGGTGGCCTGCCTTTGGACATGAACATGGTTACACGTCTGAACACCCTTCTGCTGCAAGTGCTTCCTCAAGCTCTGCTAAACCGGGCAATGGAGAGATTCTACAATCAGAAATATAACCACAGGCTGTACGGACTGCAGCCCAGCCACAGGTACAGTGGAACAAAACAGCAGAACACTACAACTCACACCTGATAGGACATAAAGCACTTTTCTGAAAATCTATACATTTGTAGTCAGGGATTAATAAAGGCTTTATTGTTAGGGATAAGTACTGCATCCCAGAAAAACTCATCAGTAAACACTAAAATCTATTAAAGGACTTAAGGGACTACATCACCCAAAAAGGGGCTATTGTAATTATCATTTAATGATGCAGCATACTGCTTGCTGTTCCATTGTAGTGTTTATTCACTATTAGCTGTGCTAGCAATTTTAGTAAAGGATTAAGTAAAGCATTCCTTCAATTGCATCTTGCTCGTCTACTAACCCCATTTCCATTCCATTTTTTCTAAAATACAATAAAAACAAAAATCTGTGATTTGTCAAGTCTCTACTGTAGTTATCTGACAAAAGTACAAAGAAAAGATATTCAATGTTTTCACTGACCAACTTAATTGTATTTTGTAAATATTAACAAATTTAGAATTTGATGCTTTCAACAGACTAAAAAAAAGTTGGGACAGAGGCAAAATAAGACTGAAAAGTTTATGGAATATTCAACTAACACGATTTTGGAGGATCAGGTTAATTAGTAACAGGGGAGGGTATCAGGATTGGGCATAAAAGGAGCATCCACCAAAAGCTCAGCCTTTGCAAGCAAGGATGGGTCATGGCTCACCACTTTGTGCTAAACGCGTGAGAGAATTGTCAGTCAGTTCAAAAAGAACACTGCTCAATGCAGAATTGCAAATAATTTAGGTCTTTCACCATCTACAGTGCATAATATTGTGAAAAGATTCAGGTAATCTGGAGAAATCTCATTGTGTAAAGGGTAAGGCTGGAAACCACTGTTGAATGTGTGTGACCTTTGAGCCCTCAGGTGGCATTTCCTGAGAAATCGTCATGCTACTGTTATAAATATAACCACATGGGCTCAGGCGTACTTCGGAAAACCGTTGTCACTTAACACAGTCCGCCTCTGCACCCAGAAATGCAACCTGAAACTCTGTTACGCAAGGAGGAAGCCACACATCAACTCTATGCAGAAACTCCGCTGAGTTGTCTGGGCCCGAGCTCATCTCAGATGGACTGAAAGGTAGTGAAAACGTGTGCCATGGTCAGATGGGTCCATCTTACAAAATACAATTAGGTTGGTCAGTGAAAACATGAATATCTTTTCTTTATACTTTTGTCAGTTAATTAAAGTTTCAAGAGACTTGACAAATCACAGATTTTTGCTTTTATTGCATTTTAGAAAAAGTCCCAACTTTTATGGAAATTGAGTTAGTATTTCTTTTGCAGGAACCTCAATCACGAATGTATTATTAATGATGACCTACCAGGACGCATCCTTCAGGGGGCACTGCAGTTGAAACCAAACGTGCGAGAGTTCCGAGGCTCGACCGTTGTATTTGATAACGAGGCAGTCGAAGATGGGATAGATGCAATTGTCTTCTGTACAGGATACAAGACAAGCTTCCCATTCTTATTGTCTACAGAGAACACCAATCCTGTGGGGGAAGTGAGCCTCTACAGAAGAGTCTTCCCTCTGTTCATAGAGCGCCCCACACTGGCCTTCATAGGCTTACTCAGTGCCGCAGGACCTTTAATGCCTATAATGGAAATGCAGGCACGATGGGCCACCCGAGTCTTTGCAGGTATTACAGAGCGAGGAGTGTAATAAAACACTGCTGACAAGATTCTCACAAAATCAACTGAAATGAATGCTGATGCTTCATAAAATTGACTTCATCTCAGCATTTTACATAGTTATCTATGAACAGAGCAGGGCAGTGGTCATGTAGAAACTTCTTGCCTTTCGGTTAGAAACAAGACAAATGACTCAAGGAGGTCAATGGCTACCAAATTGTTTGAGTACAAATCACTTATCAGTTAAGCTACTGATAGCATGAGAGAGAAAATTATTTAATGAATACATTGTTAGTCATTTATAATGTGACTAATGTTGTGTTATATGTGATTTATGTAAGTGAAGTAGCCTGTTGGTGAGTCCTGAATGTCTGGAAAAAAAGTAAAAAGATCTTGAAACAGCTTGTTCACTCTTTTTCTCAAGGTTTAAACCAACTTCCTCCCCTATCAATAATGCACAAGATCACTGAGAAAGACTGGAAGGCAAATATGAAAAGGTGACTTTGTTTAAATTTTTCATCTACATTTAATTATTTATATATAATTCCTTTCTTCAGATGTTTGCTGTCCTAACATTGTCTCATTTCTCATGTCTCTTGGTCTTTCACAGATACTCTTGTCCAAAGAAAGCTGCTCTCATGGTGGACTATGTTCCTTACTTGGATTCCATTGCACAGGAAATCGGTGTGCATCCCAACCTCTTGTGGCTATTCCTAACCGATCCTGGTTTGGGTTTCAGGGTTCTGTTCGGTCCCTGCACCCCGTACCAGTTTCGGCTGTGTGGGCCGGGTCAGTGGGATGGGGCTCGTCAGGCCATCCTCACCCAGTGGGAGCGTGTAGCCCAGCCATTCAAGACACGCCCCATTCCAGAGCACAAAACTTCTGGACTATATTACTGGCTGAGTCTGGCAGGAGGGGTGATGGTGATTTTTGCTCTCATTGAATTGCAGAAGAGAAATAAACCTTTCTTTGGTACCTGATTACATATAGTATGGCCTTCTATAGCATAGTCTGCTTTAGAGTTTTGCATTTAAATAGAATGATTTTTACTCAGTAATTGTCACTTTGAAATGGTATTTGTGCATAAATAAAAATCATGTGAAAGGTTTGCCAAGCTGCATTTCTAGTATGTGACCACTGGTGAACTGCAAGTTTTTAATCTTGCCACAGAGGTCTGGGCTTTGATATTTTGATCATTCTAAAGTATTCAAGTTGCTAGTTTTAAACCAGTTAGCTGTGCTGAGATTGGTACATCACCAAAATAATATGACGGCCTATTTCCAGTGACGGACTGACAAAATGTGCATAACATCAGATGGTCTACAGTAATAGTATATGTACAAAGTGAACTATGGTATTGACTGATCTTATAAAAAATGGCCAGTGAGTGTAGAAACAAGGTAGGTGTATCTAATAAAGTGGCCACTAAGTTTATGATTGGTATTGTTTCCAATCAACTGCCTTACATCATCAAATTATATGTAAGACAGTGGGGGCACGGTGGCTTAGTGGTTAGCATGTTTGCCTCGCACCTCCAGCATTGGGGGATTGAATCCCGCCTCCGCTCTGTGTGCGCTGAGTTCGCATGTTCTACAACCCCAATTCCAAAAAAGTGGGGATGCTGTTTTAAATGTAAATAAAAACAGAATGCAATGATTTACACATCTCATAAACCCATATTTTATTAATAATAGAACATAGAAAACATATAACATGTTTAAACTGAGGAAATGTACCATTTTAAGAAAAAATAAGAATTTTGATTTTGATGGCCGCAATATGTCTCAAAAAAGTTGGGACGGGGACAACAAAAGGCTGGAAAAGTAAGTGTTACTAAAAAGAAACAGCTGGAAGTTAATTGGCAACAGGTGAGTAACATGATTGGGTATAAAAAGAGTATCTTAGAGAGCAGAGTCTTTCAAAAGTAAAGATGGGCAGAGGTTCACCAATCTGCAAACAACTGCGTCTACATATTGTGGAACAATTTCAGAATAATGTTCCTCAATGTAAAATTGTGAAGACTTTGAATAACTCATCATCTACAGTACATAATATCATCAGTAGATTCCGAGAATCTGGAGAAATCTCTGAGCGCAAGGGACAAGGGTGAAAACCAATATTGCATGCCCGTGATCTTTGGGCCCTCAGGCAGCACTGCATTAAAAACAAGCATGATTCTGTAATGGAAATCACTGCATGGGCTCAGAAACACCTCCATAACTCATTGAATGTGAACACAGTTCGCCGTGCCATCCACAAATACTGGTTAAAGCTCTATCGTGCAAAGAAGAAGCCATATGTGAACATGATCCAGAAATGCCGCCATCTTCTCTGGGCCAAAGATCATTTAAAATGGACTGACGCAAAGTGGAAAACTGTTCTGTGGTCAGACGAATCGAAATTTTAAATTCTTTTTGGAAACCATGGATGCAGCATCCTCTAAACTAAAGAGGAGAGGGACCATCTGGCTTTTTTTTTTTATCAGCCCTCAGTTCAAAAGCCTGCACCTCTGATGGTATGGGGGTGCATTAATGCCTATAGAATGGGCAGCTTGCACATCTGGAAAGGCATCATGAATGCTGAAGGGTATATAGAGGTTTTAGAGCAACATGTGCTTCCATCCAGATTCCATCCCATCTTTACTTCTACTCTTCTACTCTTTGTTTTATACCCAATCATGTTACTGACCTGTTGCCAATTAACCTCCAGCTGTTTCTTTTTAGTAACACCTACTTTTCCAGCCTTTTGTTGTCCCCGTCCCAACTTTTTTGAGACGTGTTGCGGCCATCAAAGTCAAAATTACCTTATTTTTTCCTTAAAATGGTACATTTCCTCAGTTTAAACATTTGATATGTTTTCTACGTTCTATTGTGAATAACATATGGGTTTATGAGATTTGCAAATCATTGCATTCTGTTTTTATTTACATTTTACACAGCGTCCCAACTTTTATGGAATTATGGTTGTAGTTGTAGGCTGACTGGCATTTTCTGACAGGTGTCCAGAATATTTACATGCGTGTGTGTGTAATATATATATATATATATATATATATATATATATATATATATATATATATATATATATATATATATATATATATATATATAATGTTGGAATTATAGCTGTCAAGAAAATGTCCTTTTAAAATCAACAACAAACTACCCACTGCATCTGTGAAGCATACATTTTATTTACACTGTTTGGTAGTGATTAGAGGAATGTTTTTAAATATTATGTTTTTGATGAAACTGCTAAAGATGCTAAAGTATGGTAAAATGGTCATCTTACACTTTGGCCTACTCACTACAATACACCAGTGCCCTGTTACACAGAAAGTGCACATTATCATAGCAGGTTTATCTCCTTAGATACACGTTATAAAAATCAAACACTATAATCTTGCAACCACTGTTTCAGAGGAAATCTAGATGAAAGGGCCTCTGGACATATACAAGCATGAGTGACAAACAAGTGAATGAAGAAGAAAGGAAAATGAATGCTGATATGAGGGCTAATAGCAGACCATTTATATATTATAGGTAACTTAAAGAACAAAGGTATGTGAAACTCCAAGCCATGTTTTGTAAATATTAATCATCACTCTTGAGCAGGGTTTGCTTTGTTCTTTGTATGTATAGGGTCTACAATAAACTTTGACCCCCATTTATTTTAATAGCACCACTAGCACAAAACATTTCCTATTTAGAGGTGAAGAAATGAATAATACGTTAGCCATATATACTCACAGGGGCATATCAAGCTCTAAACATTAATTAGCTTTGGTTCTATGTGCAAAACAACATGCTATTTTAAAGATAGACTCCCCTAACAGTTATAATTTGTAACCAGTAATCATTGCACTTGGCTGGAACAGGATGTGTTTACATCGAGGATTTATTTAATGGCTCTTGAGCCCCAGTGTGACAGTAAATTTCATGGGCCTGTGTTCAAGAAAGAGGCCCAGGGAATTCACTGGAATGTGAAATAAGCCTATTTATTTAAATAAGCCTAAATGTGTTGTTCAAAAACATATTGTTCCATATTGTGGAACAATACATTTTTCTGCTCTCCAACAAAGAAAATAATTGTTTCAAATTCAGTCATCAGTCAGTTCAGCTTTTAAATGTACATATTTTATATATAATCTTGACAACTAGTTTTCAACACACTCGCTGGGCCTTAATGTCAAAAATAAAAAAATAAATAGAAAAAGTAAATACGACTAACAAATTTTATACCAACTTTTCTAATAAACAATCACTAAAGTAATTCTGCATTTAACTAGAGGTTGCAACTCACAATTCTCGACCTCCGATCAGGAAAAACAAAGAAAACACCCCCTCAACTTTTTGAGATGCACCTGTATTTGCTTTAGATCAATGAACATGCAGACATATTCCCTTGTAAATTCTATAACACTGACTATACAGTTCACTGTTTTGAGGAGGTATATATATATATATATATCACTCATCACAATTGTGTGTCTGTATGTTGTGTGATCTAAAGCAAATGCTTGTATATACAGTGTAACCCATTTAAACGGGTGGAAAGGGCTACTGTGTTTACAGCTGACACTGTGAGCAGCCATGTTGATTTGATGTCATTTGCTGAACTCTGAGGAGCTCGGAGTTGAGTTAATAAATTCCAAATTCTTGTAACAGTCAGGGAATATGCAATTATATTCAACACAATTGCATCTGGTGCAGTAATGCTGTTGAGGGGCATTGACTTCCCCTGGACTCCTGATAACAGTTTTAACTTGGACATTGTTGTGAGTGGGTCATGTATCTTAGCATGGCACCAAGCCTTCAACAAAGCAAATTGGAGCTCCTTCACAGATGGATATTGTTATAATTCCTTATATAATCCCATATCGGAATAGCATAGTAGAAAATATTCCACTGAAAAAAGTTTGGAGCCTGCCTCTAAGGTATGCATTGACCAACAATGTTAGAGAGGTCACTTTTAAATTATTTTCCAATTCCAATTTAATCCATCAAAAGCCTCCTTCAAGTGATACAAACCAGACATTGGTATAAAATACTCCTTCTTTGACAGTGAGGAAGAAAATGTGCATCTTTTGTTTTGGAATTTTAAAAATATTGGTCAGATATTTTATCCTTAACTTTTTTTTTCTTTACAAAAAAATATTGCATTTTGTTTTAGGGATGTTTTCTTTGGAATTTTTCGACTATAGGAAGGAACAGGAAGGAAAGTATTTTATCATAAATCTCATTTTCCTATTGGCTAAGTATCATATTCACAAATGTAAATTTACATGAAATATGACATATTTTCCCTTGCTTATAAATGAGATTAACCAGTATATGGAGACCTTGCAATACTCCACCATCACCAAAGCTGTCAGGATTGTGCTGTTCTATTGTACCTTTGTTACACCACAGAATGGAATCATTTTGAATTTTACACTTTTGTCCATTTGTCAAGAAAGTCACATGTATGTGACAGTCACATGACAGTTTTCACATAAGATCACATTGAGTTCCAGAGTATGAATTCCGAGTGTAAAAATAAATAAATAAATATATTTTGAATTCCGAGTGGTCGAGGGGACGTTTAGATGGGTTTTTTTTTTTTGTTTTGTTTTGTTTTTTTTTTGTTGGAGGTCGGGAATTACGAGTTGCGGCCTCTAGTCGAATGCAGCATTACTCATGAGTGTGCATGTTGAGAAAGGGCGGGGCTTTGATCGTTTGGCCAATCAAACAGCACGATGTTTGTGGTTCTGCCCTTTTGCAGTCTAGGAAGTATGACAGATATAAGTTCATGTATAATTTTTGGAGCTCCTGTGTTGTTTTCTCGGCAGCAAGGTAAGTCTGTGTCTGGAATTCAGAGTTTCTCACTTTCTCATTGCCATTGCTTTACACTGTGCAGCTGTAAACAAATCCGAGCCAAGCGCTTTACCCGAATGTCAACAACGAGTGCTGAGAACCAGAGGAGTGCAAGAGACAGTTTTTCAGTTTTTGAAGGTAATTACACGACTCAAGTCCGAGGAGCATTCGGAGGAAAGAAATGCTGTAGAGCAAAGATGCCTTCAAAATGATGAAATTAAATGTTTCTACATTAAAAAAATAAAATAAAATAAAAAATACCGTAAAAGGCAGTAAAAGTTGGGACAGGGGCAACGAGTGTGAAAGTCAAAGTCTCCAGAAGAACTGTGGCTGGTTCTGCAAGATGCTCAATAAAACTTACCAGCTTATTTCCTTATAAAACTGCACAAATTGTACTGGAGATTACTATTTTTATTTGTATTTTTTTGTCACACCAAATATTGACTTTGTTTCATTTACTACTGTTTACTGCTCTTTACAGTATTTTTTTAATGTATTCAGTACATTTTATGTAAAAATTTCATTATTTTGAAGGTATCTTTGCTCTACAGCATTTCTTTGCATGTGTCTAAAACCTTTGCACAGTACTGTGTATATATGATAGCTGATTTTTTTTTTCAGACTGTTATACAATTGCCATGACTAATATATTAGAAATATTTATGATGCCTATATACATAAGTTGTATTACTGTAACAAAGAAATAAGTTAGTTCAAATCATTTACAGATGTTAATCATTTGTTTGGAATAAGGTAGACTGGGAAATATACAGTAGAAGTTTACTAATGAGTGTTCTGTCTTAAAGGGGTCATATCATGATTTTTAAATGTTTTTAAACGTTATTTATTTTGTTTATTGGGTGTAATAAAATAAGTTAACATGCTTTAATGTTCAAAAAATGCATTATTTATCAAATAATGTACATTATTGCAGTGCCTCTATTCCCAGGCTGCCTGAAACGCTCCGATTACTGAAAAGCTCAGAGTGCTCTGATTGGCCAGCTGACTCGTTGCGTCGTGATTGGCCGAAAGCCTCACGAGTGTGTCAGAAATGTAACGCCCCTTGGGTTAGCGTTAGCCTCCAAAGCTAAAGCAATTCTAAGCTCCTAAGTAACATGTCGTGGGTTTTACCGTATCCGTTCAAGTCAGATTCAGAAAATGCAGATGATCAAGTGGAAGCAAGTTTGCAAGCACGACTTGAGCAGAACGTTTCACAGCGGTAAGTTTTTATTTTGTAACTCTCTCACCTTTCAGATACGATTGTGTGTAGCCTGCCTTGTTCTCTCCCAGGTTCAGGAAGCTGTCCTCCGTTCGGGTCGTACTGCTCAGGAACAGCGTTATAAATAAACAGTAGCCACTGATTTCGTCCGTTTTCTGAAGGCTAAACAAAGAGGTTTTGCTTTCGCAGCAAAACACACAGCGTCTCCACGACGAGGCGCCTGAATTCACTGAAGCCTCTCCTTCTTTCTTTATGCCTGCCGTTGGGCGGGATTATGCTGATAGTGAATTTGTGACGTAGAGAAATTACGGAAGTAAATCTGGACTTCGAACGAGGCGTTTCGGGCAGGTCTGGAGCAGCGCTCTCTGTTAGATAAAATAAATCCCTTTGGGGGAGACTGAGAGCTTTGGGACTTTGCAGAGTTTATACATGCACAAACGATACATTACACACCCAAACACAAGGAAAACATTCAAAATCATGATATGACCCCTTTAGTATAATTCCTATAATAAAACATCAGGCAGATGTTGTTGTTTTTGTTTTTTTTATCCTGTGCTATACTGAAATAAAGAAATAAATTATAAAATGTTATGTAACTTTTAGTGGTGGTTTTCTGTTGTGATTATTATTTAATCTGTTCATACTGAATTTTAGAAAACATTGAAGATTTTTAGTGCACAATATTTGAATATGTTAATGATTGATTTGGATAAAATTTTTAAAATCCTGTTATTGGCATGTGATTTATTTACAGCATGAATAAATATGTTACAAATAAATAATGTACCAATTATGTCATAAACAATGGCTTTCAATCTGTCTTGAAAGAAATGGTAAGCCATGCTTCTTCACAATATGATGAAGAATGTGTTTTTTCTTCACACATCAACCATAACATTTCCACGACCATACTTCACAGTTGGTATGAGGGGCTTCTCCTGAAAAGCTGTCTTTGGTCTGGACCAAACATATCTGCTGTTACTGTGGCCAAACAACTCTATCTTTGATTCGTCTGTCCAAAGCACATTATACCAAAATGCCTGGTCTTTGCTTATATGCTCATTGGCCAACTGTAGTCATGCGAAGGCTTTTTCCTGGCACGCCTCCCATGCAGATCAAATTTGTGCAATCTCTGTCTGATTGTACAAGCATGCACTTTGTCACCAACAGTTGCAAGACTTACTAGCAGATCCTATGATGAAATTTTGGGGTTCTTGGTGACTTTTTCTTTTTTTTTTTTTTTTCTTTTTTTTTTTTTTTTGCATCAGTCAGTCTGCTCTTGAGCTGAATTTGCTGGAACGGCCAGTCCTAGACAAATTGGCAGTCGTTTGAAATCTGCCCCATTTGGAGATTATGTTCCTTACAGTGGAATGATGTCTCCAAATTATTTAAAATACCTTTTTAAATGCCTTGCCAGACTCATAGGCATCCACAACCTTTTTTCTGAAGGCCTTAGAGAACTCTTTAGATCTTGGCATGATCACACACCTCAATAACGCAATAACAAAGGGAACACCAGACACTAGATATGAGAGGGGTATAAATAAGACAGGTTCCACTTGCACTCACTAATTCTAATCACTGGCACCCAATCTTGAATACCTGATTCTAATTTTATGGATTTGAAGGTGTGGTAATGTAGGGGTGTACTTACCTTTTCCATGTGACTGATCTGTTTTTTGTTCATTTAAATTGTGAAAATTACTACAAAATGTCAATTTTATGTGCCATTTGATAGTGTATCACCTTTATTAATAGGCACTGTTTCAAAGAGGATCAAATGTTTGCTTGTCCATATATGTCAAAAATATATATACTAACCCATTTCCATAAAAGTTGGGATTTTGGAATATTTAAGTGACACCATTTTGGAATTACAAAGAATTTAGGTCTTTCACCATCTACAGTGCATATTGTGATAAGATTCAGGGAATCCGGAGAAATCTCATTGCGTAAAGGGAAAGGCCAGAAACCACTGTTGAATGTGCGTGACCTTCGAGCCCTCAGGTGGCATTGCCTGAGAAATCGTCATGCTACTGTGATAAATATAACCACATGGGCTCAGGAGTACTTCGGAAAACCGTTGTCACTTAACACAGTCCACCGCTGCATCCAGAAATGCAACCAGAAACTCTGTTATGCATGGAGGAAGCCACACATCAACTCTTATGCAGAAACGCCACCGAGTTCTCTGGGCCTGAGCTCATCTCAGATGGACTGAAAGGCATTGGAAACATGTGCTGTGGTCAGATGAGTCCACGTTTCAGCTTGTTTTAGGGAAAAACGGACGTTGAGTTCTCTGTGCCAAAGATGAAAAAGACAAACCAGACTGTTGTAAGCAAAAGGTGCAAAAGCCAGCATCTGTGATGGTATGGGATGCATCAGTGCCCACGGCATGGGTGACTTGCATATGTGTGAAGGTACCATTGATGCGGAGGCGTATATTGGGATTTTAGACAGACATATGCTGCCATCAAGGTAACATCTTTTCCCAGGAAGTCCATGGTTATTTCAGCAGGACAATGCCAGGCCTCATTCTGCACGTGCTACAACAGCGTGGCTTTGTAGACACAAAGTGCGAGTGCTTGACTGGCCTGCCAGCAGTCCAGATCTGTCTCCTAAGGTACATCATGAAGAGGAGAATCAGACAGTGGAGACCAAGGACTGTTGAGCAACTGAAGTCTTGTATCAAGCAAGCATGGGCAAAAATTCCACTTGTAAAACTGCAACAATTAGTATCCTCAGTTCCCAAACGATTAAAAAGTGTAATTAAAAGGAAGGGTGATGTAACACGGTGGTAAAGATGCCTTTGTCCCAACTTTTTTTGAGTGTTGAAGGCATCAAATTCTAAATTTGTTTATATTTACAAAATACAATTAAGTTGGTCAGGGAAAACATTGAATATCTTTTCTTTGTACTTTTGTCAGTTAATTAAAGTTTCAAGAGACTTGACATCACAGATTTTTTTTTATTGCATTTTAGAAACAAAAAAAAACCCAACTTTTATGGAAATTGGGTTAGTACATAAAGAGAACCCAATTAAACAAATGAGACAATAATATTATACTTGGTCATTTATTTATTGAGGAAAATTATCCAATATTACATATCTGTGAGTAGTAAAAGTAGGTGAACCTTTGATTTCAGTATCTGGTGTCACCCCCTTGTGTAGCAATAACTGCAACTAAACGTTTCCGGTAAGTGTTGATCAGTCCTGCACATCGGCTTGGAGGAATTTTAGCCCATTCCTCAGTACAGAACAGCTTCAACTCTGGGATGTTGGTGGGTTTCCTCACATGAACCGCTTGCTTCAGGTCCTTCCACAACATTTCTGTTGGATTAAGGTCAGAACATTGACTTGGCCATTCCAAAACATTAACTTTATTCTTCTAACCTCTATTTTTTATTCTTTAACTATTGTGTGCTTAGGGTTGTTGTCTTGTTGCATGACCCATTTTCTCTTGAGATTCTATTCATGGACAAATGTCCTGACATTTTCCTTTAGAATTCACTGATATAATTAGGAATTTATTGTTCCATCAATGATGGCGATTCGTCCTGTCCCAGATGCATCAAAGCAGGCCCAAACCATGATACTACCACCACCATGTTTCACAGACGGGATGAGGTTCTTGTGCTGGGTTGCAGTGCTTTCCTTTCTCCAGATATAATGCTTCTCATTTAAACCAAAAAATTCTATCCACAAAACATTTTCCAATAGCCTTCTGGCTTTAGCAAGCTGCAGATGGGCAGTAATGCTCTTTTTGGAGAGCAGTGGCTTTCTCCTTGCAACCCTGCCATGCACACCATTGTTATTCAGTGTTCTCCTGATGGTGGACTCATGAACATTAACATTAGCCAATGTGAGAGAGACTTTAGTTGCCAGTTACCCTGGGTTCCTTTTTGACTTCGCGGACTATTACACATCTTGCTCTTGGAGTGATCTTTGTTGGTCTTGAATTTCCTCCATTTGTACACAATCTGTCTAACTGTGAATCCAAACTCTTTAAAGATGGTTTTGTAACCTTTTCTAGCCGGATGAGCATCAGCAGCTCTTTTTCTGAGGTCCTCAGAAATCTCCTTTGTTCATGACATGATACACCACAAACGTGTTGTGAAAGGTCAGACTTTGATAGATCCCTGTTCTTTAAATAAAACAAGGTGCTCACTCACACCTGATTGTCATTCCATTGAAAACACCTGACTGAATTTCACCTTCAAATTAACTGCTAATCCTAGAGGTTTACATACTTTTGCCACTCACAGATATGTAATATTGGATAATTTTCCTTAGCAAATAAATGACCAAGTATAATATTGCTGTCCCATTTGTTTAATTGGGTTCACTTCGTCTACTTTTAGGACTTTAAGAAAATCTGATATCATATTTATGCAGAAATAGAGAAAATTCTAAAGGGTTCACAAACTTTCAAGCACCACTGTATTTAATGACGAGTTGCTATTTAGTTTCAGCCTTTCATCGTAAAGCACTTAATTCCACTTGTCTGCATGTGGAAGACGCAGTATGGCTCGGAGAGTTGCTGTGATCGGAGGAGGAAGCTCTGGACTGACCTGCATTAAGTGTTGTTTGGATGAAGGTCTGGAGCCAGTGTGCTTCGAAAGCAGTGATGACATTGGAGGACTCTGGAGGTTTAAGGTTGGATGAAGTGGTTCTCCCCAATTTCATTGTACAGCACTTGACACTTTAATGTCTATGTTTATATGTATATATACATATATATTTACATATATATGTGTGTGTGTGTGTGTGTATATATATATATATATATATATATACAGGTGCATCTCAATGAATTAGAATGTCGTAGTGAACACACACACACTACAAACCGTGAACACACCCGGAGCAGTGGACAGCCATTTTTGCTGCAGCGCCCGGGAGCAGTTGAGGGTTAAGGGCCTTGCTCAAGTGCGCAACAGTGGCAGCTTGGCGTTGCTGGGATTTGAACTCACAACCTTCCAATCAGTAGCCCAACTTAACCACTGAGCTACCACCACCCCTGGTGGTGAATGTATGGAATGACTAGAAAGCATTTCAGAAGTAATTACTTGGTCTGATGTGAAGGTATCACCCAAGTCAGTCACTCTTCTTCAAGAAGAACTACCAATTTCTGGATGGGCCTTTCAATGATTGTGGGCTTGGAGGGTTGACCATGTTTGCTAGCGAGTTTTCTTTCTCCTACTTGTACGTTCACTCACCTAACAAGTCCATCACTCTCTGAGACAGTTTCAATCACTCTGCCTAACTGCCACTGACTTCTTGGGAGCATATCATATCTTTGACTTTCACACTTGCTTCTTATTTTTGCAGCAAAACCCAGAGCTTCATTGTGTTTTTTAGTCTGAAAAGTTTTATATATATATATATATATATATATATATATATATATATATATATGTGTGTGTGTGTGTGTGTGTGTGTGTGTGTGTGTGTGTGTGTGTGTGTGTGTGTGTAATATATATATGTGTATATATATATATATATATATATATATATATATATATATATATATATATATATATATATATATATATATATATATATATATATATATATATATATATATATATAAACTTAAACATAAACCTTTCTGCATGAGACTGTAAGATTTAATCGACTGACTCTCACAGAAGTATTTACGAATGGTTCTAAAATTAATGATTCTGAACCCTTGTTATCACGTACTTTCCTCTCCAGGAGAATCCTGAGTCAGACAGGGCCAGCATCTATTATTCAGTGATCATCAACACTTCAAAGGAGATGATGTGTTTCAGCGATTTCCCCATTCCAGCCCATTTCCCAAACTACATGCACAATTCTTACATTATGGAATACTTTCGCATGTATGCTGACCACTTCCAGCTCAGGCGCTATATGCATTTGCAGGTCAGCTAGCAATCAGTGCAACTTTATTACTAGCTGTTTGTCAGCCATATGCTTAAATTTTGTGTTGAACTTGGGCCATTGTTTATATATTGAGATAAAGTTAGTTCTGTTTTTACTGTTAATGTCTAATAGTTTGTATATACTGTACTTGGTTTAAAGGCTGGAAAAGAAGTTGCTGTGCTCTTATTGCAGATGTGTGTGTGTGTGTGTGTGTGTGTGTGTGTGTGTGTGTGTGTGTGTGTGTGTGTGTGTGTGTTTCAGACAAAAGTACTTGACGTCAGCCCAAGACCAGATTTTGCTCAGTCAGGTCAGTGGGACATTGAGACAGAGGACAGGGATGGGAAGAAAGAGAAACATGTGTTTGATGCTGTGCTTGTCTGCACCGGACACCACTGTCACCCTCATCTTCCTCTGAAAGACTTCCCAGGTACAGCATTTAAAACGTACCTGAAGACTCTGCAGCCGTAGATGAACATCCACATAATATATGCCCTTTGCCATAGTAGACTTGTGTTACTGTTTTAACGACTGTAGGTATCACAGGACAGGGTTGCCATGTCAATATTATGTTATATAACAGTTACAGCATCTGCATTAGACTAAACTTTGGACTTAGTTTATTTATTAACTGTGCACATTGGAGAGGCTGGTTTGAATTTACAGCATTGTATCTGCTTTGAGCTTACTCATTATAGGTTTGCATGTGTGAAAATAATTAGCTATCTCCTGCAAAATAACATGCAACATTATTTAACGGGACTACATTTAAACAAAAATAGCACTTTTTTGCATGTGTTTCGCATGTTTGACTTATGACATTTCTACCAAAAACTGCAATATCCTGGACCAATATCCTGGCAGCCCAGTGTTGTACCTCATTCTTCTCCTTCTTGGAAACTGGGGTTATTTTCTTAACCTAATTTTCATGTTCAGTCAATTCAGTCAATGACAGTATGGGACACATACTCATGCCCCTCAAAGCCATGGCTGAGGAAGGAGGATATATTCCACAGCAGAAATATATGGTCCAGGAAAGAGCTAATGACGCAGTTACAAAGTCCAAGTGCAAATGTTTGAAGAGAAACCAAACAAATGTGTTAACCATACAAACACCTCCCATCAATATTTAACAGGTGTAGTCATACCCCATGTGGAATGAGCTTACACTTTTTTCGGTATTGAGGGCTCCCCTATGGAGATGGCCTTACAGTCCACTGGGAGAGATAGTGTCTTTGCATTAGCTGTCACCTAATCAGAAAAAATGCACTCCTCAAATTCATTACTGGGATGACTGCTTTCCTTCACCATGACAGGTATTCCACTCATACTCAAGAACATTACTCAACCTGTTCAACTAAGACCATTGCATTAGTAAGGAAGTGCTCATTAACTTGTGCCCTTTACACAGACCAGCCATAACATTAAAACCACTGACAGGTAACTTGAATAACATTGATTATCTTGTTACAGTGGCACCTGTCAAGGGGTGCGATATATTAGGCAGCAATTGAACAGTCAGTTCTCGAAGTTGATGTGTTGGAAACAGGAAAAATGGGCAAGTGTAAGGATCCGAGTGACTTTGACAAGGGCCAAATTGTGATGGCTAGATGACTGGGTCAGAGCATTTCCAAAATGGCAGGTCTTGTGGGGTGTTCCCAGTATGCAGTGGTTAGTACCTACCAAAAGTGGTCCAAGGAAGGGAACCGGTGACAGGATCTTGGGAGCCCAAGGCTCACTGATGTGCGTGGGAAGCGAAAGCTAGCCCGTCTGGTCAGATCCCACAAAAGAGCTACTGTAGCACAAATTGCTGAAAAAGTTAATGCTGGATATGATTGAAAGGTGTGAGAATACAGTGCATTGTGTGTGCTGTGTATGGGGCTGCGTAGCTGCAGACCAGTCAGAGTGCCCATACTGACCATCAAAACTGGACCATGGAGCAGGAGCAATGGAAGAAGGTAGCCTGGTCTGATGAATCACATTTTCTTTTACAGAGCTGTGAAAAAGTATTTGCTGATTTCTCCTGTTTTTGTGTATTTTATGTATATTAAATAGTTCTAGATCTTCAAACGAAATACAACATAAAACAAAGGCAGCCTGAGTAAACACACAATACAGTTTTTATTATTTTTTATTGAAACAAAAAAAAGTTATCCAACACCTATCACCAATGTGAAAAATGAATTGCCCCCTTAAAGTTAAAATCTGGTTGTGCCACCTTAAGAGCAATAACTGCAACCAGACACTTCCGATAACTGGTGATCAGTCTTTCACAGCACTGTGATAGAATTTTGGCTCACTCTTCTTTGTGGAACTGCTTTAGTTCAGCCACACTGGAGGGTGCCACAGCATCTCAATTGGTTCAAGTCAAGACTTTGACTAGGCCACTCCAAAATTTGAATTTAGCTTTATTGTGCCATTCAGAGGTGGACTTAGTCCCATGCTTTGGATCACTGTCTTGCTGCATAATACAGTTGTGCTTGAGTTTCAACTTACGGACTGAAGACCGGACATTCTCCTTTAGGATTTTCTGGTAGAGAGCAGAATTCGTGTTTCCCTCAGTTATTGCAAGTTGCCCAGGCCCTGAAGCAGCAAAGCATCCCCACACCATCACACTTCCACCACCATGCTTGAACATAGGCATGATGTTCTTTTTGTGGAATTTGCCAGGTGTAACGGGACCCCTGTATTCCAAACAGTTCCACTTTCAACTAATCAATCCACAGAACATTTTCCCAAAAGGTTTGAGGATCATCAAGGTGTGTTTTGGCAAAATTCAAACGAGCTTTAATGTTCTTCTGGGTTATCAGTGGTTTTCGCCTTGCCTGATGTATTTCAATCACCTTCTTCCTCATCATTTCTGAAATTTCTTTCAACTTTGGCATAGTGTGTTACTGGGTAAGACCTTTTAACCAACTTCATGCTGTTGAAAAAGTTCTCAGGCCTGGTTGTGTCTAGTCCAGCTGAAGCCCATTATGAATGCAGCTTCAAAGATTTGAGGAATTAGTAACTCTGGGGGCAAATACATTTTCACACAGGCCCAGTTGGTATTGGATAACTTATATATAGCATTATCATTTAAAAGCTGTATTTTGTGTTTACTCAGGTTTTATACTTGTGTTTTATCTTAGGTTTGGTTTTAATTTCTGAAACAATTTACTATGAGATATACACAAAAACAGAAGAAATCAGGATGAGGGCAAATACTTTTTCACAGCACTCTACATCATGTGGATGGCCGGGTGCGTGTGCGTCGCTTACCTGGGGGAGAGATGGCACCAGGATGCACTATGGGAAGAAGGCAAGGGAGAGGGAGTGTGATGCTCTAGGCAATGTTCTGCTGGGAAACTTTGGGTCCTGGCATTCATATGGATGTTACTTTGACACGTACCACCTACCTAAACATCGCTGCAGACCAAGTACACTCCTTCATGGCAATAGTAATCCCTAATGGCAGTAGCCTCTTTCAGCAGGATAATGCTCCCTGCCACACTGCAAAAATTGTTCAGGAATGGTTTGAGAATTATTGCAAAGAGTTCAAGGTGTTGACGTGGCTTCCAGATTCTCCAGATCTCAATCCAATCAAGCATCTGTGGGATGTGCTGGACAAACAAGTCAGATCCATGGAGACCCCACCTCACACCTTGCAGGAGGATCTGCTGCTAATGTTGTGGTGTTAGATACCACAGCACACCTTCAGAGGTCTTGTAGAGTCCATGCAGTGACAGATTAAAGCTGTTTTGGTGGCACAAGGGGATCTACTCAATATTAGCCAGGTGGTTTTAATGTTATGGCTGATTTGTGTATGCTTCACATGCAGTTATGCAGATGTCACAGCTTCAACTTTATACAGCAGCAATCACTGTTTAGTTTATAAATGACTTAAAACACATTAATATAGTGTGGCAAATCTTGAAATGAGTAACTCATGGGAGTGTGTTCAGCTACACTTCATGCTGCTGAAGGTGCAGGATACAGTTACTGAACAATGTCAGCAAATACTGTTTCTTCACATGATGTAATAGGTGTTCAATAAACATATTGATAAATATCTATATTTCACTTCAGGTATAGATACGTTCAAGGGGAAATACTTCCACAGTCGTGACTACAAGACCCCAGATGAATGGCGGAACAAAAGAGTGGTTGTGATTGGAATTGGTAATTCAGGAGGCGATATTGCTGTGGAGCTCAGCAGGGTGACCAAACAGGTGGGTGCAACACTTCTACAAAGCTTGTATCCTTCAGGTGAATGTACTCCTGAGCAAAAGGGGCACCTGGATTTTGTGTACTTAGCTTAGTAAAAATTCATGAAGGCATGCTGGTTCTGAGTTGTGTAGTTCTACTTCTGGTGTAGAAATCATTAAAAGAAGGACAATGTTTTAATTGACTATTCTGGATAATATACCACTTTTTAGGACTATGAATCATGATGACTTAAGTAAAAAATAGTGAGTGCTAGTGACATAGACATCTGACACTTTATTTAATTTGTTCTGCTAATGATGAGGTTATACTGCTTCATGTAATACCGCCAAGTCTAAATCAGTGATGGAAGAAAAAACATTTGGATTTGCAAACCAACTGAGCAACAAACAACATTGAAGCCAGAGCACATGTAGGAATCATGTTAGGTATTTCAGTGGACATTGGTCTAAAAATAAATAAATCCTGCCTGCCCCTTCAGGTTTTCTTGAGCACTAGGAGAGGCTCCTGGATCCTGAATCGTGTAGGAAACAATGGTATTCCAGTTGATATGATTTTTACCAGGGTATTTCAAATGGCCCAGACTATTCTGCCTTTTGGGTTCTTATGCAACATGGCAGAGAAGAGGCTCAATGAGAGGTTTA